>BQNB010135398.1:0-15023 GCA_026074375.1 Tanacetum coccineum | reverse complement strand
AAATCACATAGTACTACAACTATTTAGATGTGTTTTTTATTTAGTTTGACGTATTTTATGTGCTTAATGTCAGTTTTTTAGAGATTTGATTATGAAGTGATTAGTCATTTTACACACTTCAACACATTAATAATCACACGTTTACGCAACTGTGATTAATTTCGTGTACATATCGAGTTGAATATTGATTACTTACGTTTATTTTGATGTAGTTTTGTGTGTAATTGTGTTGCTGATGTTGGAGTATGATGAAGTCAAGACATAATTTTTGTAGGTAAATAATTACATACTGAAAGAAGTGGCACTCTAGATATATTTAATTCACAATTCTTTTGTTTAGTTTCATGTGTTAATTTGTTACTTCTAAATTTTCCATTGATTATGATTATGAGTCGGGTTAGATATAGTATATCTAAAAATTAAAATATGGGTGTCATTTTTTCAGTGATACATGTTTGTGCCAAAATTGGAAGGTTTGTTGGACTATTCTTATATGTTATCGTATGGTTTGATTTTGTTACTTACTGAGAAACTTATCGGATCGTGGTTTATAATTACACATGGTGCAGGGTAAATAAGAGTGGATGATTGAGTATATCAAGAGGAATGAAAGTGTGGTTTGGCCAGGTAATCCTATCTTTCATGAACAAAGACCAAGCTTTTTTTTTCTTCCAAGAAAATATTGCTTATAATGCATATGAGATATTTTAATATGAAATACCAAATGCTTCATAAGTTGTGAATACATGCAATCAGGCTTTGTGCAGCAAAAGTATGTGTACTAATTCTCGAATTAGTCCAAATAATAGAAACCTTTACAATTTTTAATAGTGCTAACTGCAACTGATGCATGATATTGTGTTGGGTATGTTTGTTAATGATTGACTGTTGATAAAAGAGATGTCGTCTTCGACGTTGCTGCTAATGAGCTGGACACCTTCCTTGCAGGTAAAAATATATTTACCAACATATATGTATAAAATAGGTCCATATGAGCTATACTCCTTTTTGTATTATTATAATTTCCCTGTGTAATTGGTAACATGGTCTCATTTGAAGGATGACACTAAGGGATACAAGAAAGGTCATGAAGGTTCAACTAAGAAAAATGGGGTGCAACATGATTAACATGATTATATGAATGAGATTTCAATGCATATGTATGTATGTCATTAAGACAATGATGTACCTCTTTAGTACATTTACTAGTAGGGTACCCGCGCAATGCGGCGAGTACCCTGTGACTATATTTTCCATCGAGCAAATGTTATTCGATAAACATTTTTTTAAGAACAACCGTACAAATGAATGATAATTTGAATTAAAATTACTTTAAACAATAACAAAGCAAAGTATTTCATATTCAAATAAACATAAGATACAAACAAAAGAAAGGAACACATAAGTAGCATCTTTGAAACATAAGTTAAAATAGACTGGTACCCGCGCATTGCGGCGAAGAGTTCCTGTATAATTAAATTTCCCGGCGAGAGGCTAGGCGAGGTTCAAGGGCCAGAAGAACCTTGTATGGCTAAATTCGTTGTGTGTGAAGTATGATTAGTTTGTGTTGTAGCTTTTTGATTCTTTCATAAACAATTAGTTCTTTTTATATTAAAATTTCATAACTGACATTTTAATGTATATCAATAACGTTTTTTAAGTTTTATATGCTACAAGTATTGATATGGTGGTTACTCATTTATTTCCCATTAACTTACTTATTTGATCATTAATACGACGCTAACAACTTTTAAGGTTACAAATATTAATCAAGTTATGAAATCCTTCCATAACAAGAAATGTTTTTGTTCTTAATTTTTTTAAGACTTCTATTATGAGAACTAAATGCATTATAAAGTAATATAGATATAGATATAGATAGCTTCAATTGCACCCAATACACCAACTACCCCCCTTAAATTTTCCTGAGTATGGAATACCATAAATGTGGGACCCTGTAGAAACGGCTGGTAGATCTGCTTTACTACCTTCCCTGTATAGGAGGACCAAACACGATCAAAATTCAACGAACATACTAGTTATTACAGTCTCTTAACAAAAGTAGAGTCTCACGACATATGGAACACGTACAAAAAACAAAAACATAAGCTCACCATCGGCCAAATATGTTGCCAACATCATCCTCCCTGATAAATAGGCCAAAAAGTCCCATCAAGTTTTTGATGAACTTGCATATAAATTGACAAAAAGAGTTAAAACTTCATAATATATAAAAGAAGATTTGCAGAAATAGTATAAATACTATGAAAAATGATAAGTACTAAAACATATGATAAGCTAACAATCAGGGTTGCCCGAAATTGTTATAAGAACAAAACAGGATCTATCGAGAAAGAATCAAGGTCGAATAGTGTTTTTGGATTAAATGTTGTAACTGAACGTTTACAGGTGATTGGAATGAGAGAAAGAAAGTTTACAAATCAAAAGCTAATCATTACAAATGAACATGACAAGTATTTAAAGTGTAAGGGAGAAGGCAGGAAAGGTAGGTAATTCTATTATAGCCAGAGGTGAGTATGACACGTGCATCTCACGTGTTTGGTTTAAAACCATGCACGTGCCCCTCACGTGTACCAACGGCTATAACAGACTAATAGAGTCTGTCAATCCATATCCCTTAAAGAATTCTTGTCCTCAAGAATTCAAATCAAAAGTTGGATAGTCCTCCAGAATTCAAATCAAGAATTTCCATTGGTCCATTGCACTAACCCATAGACTGCTACAACATTCTTTTTCTTCACCATCTTTCTGTCCAAAATTGTCAATGGTTGAGCTGCCAACATACCATTTTGATCACACAAAGGGATGTCAATTAGTTGTCCACTTGATACTTCACCCTTGTATCCTTTAAGCTGAGATACATGAAAAACATTTTGAATTTGTGCTTGTGAGTTTAGTTCCAACTGATAAGCTACTTGTCCCACTTTTGAAATAACCTTGAAGGGTCCATAGTACTCAGGGGAGAATTTATGTTGTTTACCCATCCTCACAGTCACTTGCCTATGAGGCTGCAATTTTAATAGGACCCAATCTCCTGCTTTAAAATTCCTTTCAGATCTTCCCCTATCAGCTTGTTGCTTCATCCTGTTTTGAACTCTGAGTAAATGAAACTTGAGAGTTTGAATGAATTCTTCCCTTTCTTTTAAAGTCTTGTCCATAGCTTTCACCTTACTTAGATCCCCCAAATAAGGAACATGTATTGGTGGAGGTATTCCATACACAGACTCAAAAGGGGTTGTTTGTATAGAAGTATAGAAGTTAGAATTATACCAAAGTTCAGCTAAAGATAACCACCTTGCCCATTCTTTTGGGTGCTCACCAATCATACACCTCAAATAACCCTCCAAACATATGTTTACCACCTCAGTTTGTCCATCGGTTTGAGGGTGATAATATGTTGATTTAAGCAACAGAACTTGTAGCAACTTGAATAGCTCAGACCAAAAATTACTTAGGAATACCTTGTCCCTATCAGAAACAATAGACTCTGGCATTCCATGTAGTTTATACACATTATCCAAGAAGGCTTCAGCAACTTTATGAGCAGTGAAGGGGTGTGATAAGGCTATGAAATGGGCATACTTACTCAATCTGTCAACCACCACAAAGATCACATTCTTTCCTTGTAACTTTGGTAAACCTTCTATGAAATCCATAGAGATACTAGTCCAAATGTTTTTGGGTATAGGTAACGGTTGTAATAGTCCAGGGTATGCTGCCAAGTCTGGTTTACACTTTTGACAAACCAAACACTCCCTTACATACTATTTGACTTGCTTCCTGAGTCATTTCTAATAAAGAGTCAAGCACCTCTTATGAGTTGTGACCTTAACTCCTGAGTCTCCCCCAACCACTCATCCATGAAAATATTGCAATAATTCCCTCTTTAGCTCTGGATCATTGCCAACTACAATATTACCTTTCCTTATCAGCTGATTGTTAGACCACACATAGTGTTTTTTAGCTTCTTGTCCAGCTTGCAACTTGGTTATAATAGCCTGCAATTTCTCATCTATTGCCCAACTGTCTTCAATATTCTTTGCTAATTCAGTAGTAACCAGTGTAGTTATCATACTAAATAGCTTAGAAGTTTGTACCCTTAAAAGTGCATCAGCTTCTCCATAAGTTTAGGCAACCATTTCATTTGAGTAGGAGTTATGATCCTCTGATCCAACAAATACTTCAAACTGAAGTGATCTATCTTAATGATGAAATGCCTATCCAGAAGGTATCCTCTCCATTTCTCCAAGGCTAACAAAACTGCCAAGAACTCTTTCTTATATGTGGACAAACTTTGGTGTTTAAGGGATAAAGTTTTGCTCATGTAAGCAATGGGGTTACCATTTTGTTGAAGAACTACCCCTATTCCTACCCCTGAAGCATCCGCTTCTACTTTATATGATTTTGTAAAATCAGGTAAAGCTAAAACTAGTGCTCTCAGCATAACATTCTTAAGGGTCTCAAAGGCTAGTTGAGCCTCTTCAGTCTACTTGTATCCTCCCTTCTTTAACAACTAGGTTAAAGGTCTACTTACTGAAGCAAAATTAATTATAAACCTTTTGTAGTAACTAGTAAGGCCTAAAAATCCCCTCAATTTCTTTACATTACTAGGAATTGGCCATTCCTGCATAGCTTTAATCTTACTAGGATCTATGGCTACTCCCTTAGCTAAGATAACATGCCCAAGATACTCCACATGACTTGTGCCAAACATACATTTACTCTTTTTAGCAAACAGTTTGTTCTTTCTCATAGTAATTAGGACAACAGATAGGTGTTGCACATGGTCTTTTAAGTTCTTATTGTAAATTAGTATGTCATAAAAAAACCAGAGTAAATTTCCTTAGAAAAGGTTGGAATACCTCATTCATCAAAGCCTGATATGTCGAAGGAGCATTGGTCAACCCAAAAGGCATGACCAAAAATTTATAGTGTCCTTGATGTGTTTTAAAAGTTGTCTTTGGAATATCCTCTTGATGCATCCTTATTTGATGATATCCAGACCTCAAATCCAACTTAGAAAAGATTGTAGCCCCATGTAGTTCTTCTATGAGCTATTCTATAATAGGAATTGGAAATTTATCTTTGATTGTGTGTTTATTCATTTTCCTGTAGTCCACACACATTCTCTAAGTGTTATCCTTCTTTTTAACCAATAAAATAGGAGAAGCAAAAGGACTATTATTTAGCTTGATCACTCTTGAATGTAACAATTCCTTTACCATAACCTCTATCGCATCTTTCTGCATAGGTGGATGCCTATAGGGTCTGATATTAATTGGCTGAGTGTTTTGGAGTAGAGGAATTTTGTGATCATGGCTTCTTTAGGGACGTTGATAAGTGTAAAATACATATATCCATTAACACCTAAAATGGCCTAAATGACTAAAAACACACTAAAAATGGCAAAAATATGCTTGTTTTGTGTTTGTGTGTATGCAGGTACGGATATATCAAAATTCACAAGAAAATCATCAAAAAATGGGCAAACACGGACACGAGGAACGGAAGAGCACAAAAGAAGCCGGAGATTAAAAAGCCAAAGTCAAAAAGTCAACCAATGGTCAAACCTTGGTCAACTCAAGTCAAACATGACAAGTCAACACTAGAAGACCAAAACCTAAAGTACAAATACAATCCTCAAAGTTTCCAAAGTTTAAAAATGGTCCTTGAAGTCTAAATGGGTCCATTATCCCTAATTCCCTTACCGGGAAACAAAATAACCAAATCCAAAGTCCAAGCCCATTTCCCAATACCCGACCCAAGACCCTAAACCTATAACCCTTTTATATAAAAGTCTAGGGACCAATCTTGCCCTATTTGAAAGATCATTTATACTTTATAAACAAGGACCTAGTTTGCTAAATTCCCAAAGTATCAACAAACTTTTTTTTACCCCGTTTTTTAGTTTATAAAAAGGCGCAAAGAACAGTGTTAAGAACTAAACAAAACTAAACTAACTAACTTTACTTAACACAAAAACTCATTCACCCCGTCTCTCCCAATGTAACCACGGGTCAAATCAAAGGGCTTTTACTAATTAAAGGGTGCAATAGTCAATTCAAGGGCTCTACAATAAGATGGCAGGGATAAAATCGTAATCTCAAGGCTCTTATTGGTCAATTAAGCTAGGAAATGCCACGTGGAAGAGAGGAAAGCACAAGGATTGATGAAATTTACACTAAGTGTACTCTCAAAAGAAGCACAATCAAGTAACCACATGGATGCCACGCTGGCAATCCGTGTGAGTTATCATTTGATCTAACGGCCATCAAGTACTCTCCAATCATGTAAGAATTGACGTCCATGATTAGAAAGGAGCTTGGCAGCAAGGCAAAAGGCTTAGAAGAGTTCATTGAGGAGGCAATTAAATAGGCTCACATCTCTCACACAAATCCCCCAACAGTCAGTTTAGTTTAGGAATTAGTTAATTTTCTAGCTTATGTAAATTTCCCTTTAAAGATTTTTGTATTTTCCTCAAAGTTATGTAATTCCAGTTTTATATTAATGAACTTTCATGTTTTAAAATCTAAATAATCTGTCAAAGCTCTCACTTCTTCTTTAAATCATAAGCTAATGTTCATACCGAACTCAATAAGCTCTCTTAGGCTCTAGAGCTAAGATAGAGATTAATTCATCCTAATACTTCTTAAATCCGAAAAAATAGCTTAAAACCTAACAACTTTGGATTATAAAGCATTGGGAAGGGGTGCTACCATGGATAGCTCCTTATTGACTTATACGAGCTTATCCAATGGATAAGCTAGAGCTTTTACATGCTTTATTTTGTGCTTCTGTTTAGCCTAAGCTTGGTAGTCACATTTAATTTCATTGTTCTTAAAATTTTAAGCTTAAAATTGCTTAATAGTGTATAAGGCCTTAAATGCTTAAGTTTTTCTTTATATCTGCTTATCCAGTTGCTTATATGTGTCTTATTTGCTTATTAGTCATAGTTTTAGTCTGTTTTTAGCTAGTTGTTATAGATCTTTAGTATTTCATTATCTGTCATAAAAAATTCATAAAAACCAAAATAAATTAGTTAGCATAATTAATTAGATCTTTGTTTAAGCTGTTTTAATTGATAGTTTATGTTTGTTAGAGTTAATATAAGTTGTTGATCATCTAATATTCAGAACTTGTTAAGTGGATTTCAAGTTTATAAGCCTAAGTCAATTCTGTCATAAGGTTAAGGAGTGTTTGGAATTAGCTAGTTTGACCTCTAAAAGTCAATGACAATTTATGTTTTTATTTTAGTCAGCTAAGTTTTCATAAATGATTTAGTTTTGAGCAAGTTCTTAGGATTAGTTTGGACTTATAATCATTTTTTGGCTTATAATTTGTCATTCAGCACCACGGCAATGTTTTACTTTATTTTACTCTAAAATTTAACTCAAGCCCTTGTAGGCTTGGTTTGTGTTTACATTATGTCAAGTAACACTCACTTAGAGTGTTTAATGCAGGTTTACCCCAAGAGGTGACCTGCAATTGCATTTTGCCTTTTAGCCTTATAAACCTGCAGTAGTAACTTCAGTTACTACTGCCTCCTTTTTACTTAAGATTTAGCTAGTTTAATTAGTTTTTAGATTTTAAAATTCAGTAGACACTTAGGTTAAATAAAGATTAACTTAGATTAAAACTTGTTTTCTAATTCTTAGCTTATTATCTTAGGTACATTTAGCTTTAAAATCTCACAAAATCCTCAAAAAGTCCAAAAACAGTAGTAGACTTAAATTAAATTGAATTTCTAGCTTATAGGATTTAGTTTAAGGGTTTATATTCATAGCTTATAGTTAGGTTGTTAAGTTCTCATAAGCTCATTCTTTGTCTCAGCTTATTGAGCTTATCAGCTTAATTACTTTTTGAGTGTTTTGTGCTTATCTCTGAGTTTACTCTATAAATGCATCCAATTTTAGTTGGCTTTATGTTACCTAGTTAATTAGCTTATTGCATTTTAGATAGAAGGCATTATTAGCTTTAAGTAATCAGCTTTTGCTTTTACTTTGAGCTTAATATTAAAGTTGTGTGCAAGTTTTAAGTGTAAATAGTTTTTCTATAGCTCAAAAGACTACGTTCTGTAGTCAGTTTCTTAAGCAGCTTTTTAAGATCTTATTCTTGGTTTTTAGCTTAAGGTTTCTTTATTAAAAAGGCTTTAAAAAGTGTCTTCTTTCATTTTTAGCTTTCTGTTTTAAAAAAATAAAAATAAATAAAAAAAAAGGGTGTTAGCCAACCTCGAACCTACGACCTCCCTCTCAAAACACTAACGTTTTAACACTTGTGCTACAATAGCTCATCCGTGAGATATTGTATACTTTAATCCTTTATCCTTTCTTTGGGCCTTACACTCATAAGCAATTCATAGCTGTTCCAGCATATTTTAGGGCTTATGTGTTTAGCTTTTTCGTAGTTATTATTTTTCTTAAGTTCCTGTTAGCATTTAGGATTTTCCCTGAATTTTTGAGAATTTTTCATTTAGTAGATTATTTTTAATAATTTTTCTTAGGATTTAATTTTCGAAGAAGTCATAAAAATAGAAAAAGTTTTATAAATATACAAAAAAATAAGTTTAGTTTTATAAAAGATTAAGTTGAAGTGAGTAGAAGTTTTTTTAGTTTTAGTTGTGAGGGGGAGTGTTTGTAAGCGTATAGAGTTAGGTTAAGGTGGTTTTAGTTGGTGTTTATAGGAGTAGGTAGGGTTATTTAAGTTTGTGTTAGGTATAGAGTATATAGTGTAAGGGTTTTTTTGTAGGTAGTGTTTTAGAGTTAAAGTTACTGAGGCTTAGTAGTAAGTTGTTAGGTTGAGTAGTGGGGTGGAGTTTTAGAGGTTTGTGTCTGTTTTTAAGGATTTGTGTAGGTTTTGGGTTATAGTTGTGGGAGGTTTGTGTAGTTTAGTTAGTGTGTGTGTTATTGGTGGGTAAAGGTTAGGTTTGTTTTTATATAGGTAGGTTTGGTAGTTTGGGTTTCTGAGTGTTTAGTTTGTAGTTGTATACGTGTAAAGTTTTTTGTTGGGTAGTGTGGGTGGGTTGTGTTTGTTGTAGGAGTCGGGTAGTTTGATGGTGGGGAGGTGGTTAGTTTGGTGGGGAGTTAAGTATTGTAGGAGGTTTCGTTGGGGTAGGTTATGGACTTTTAAGTTGTTGTGAGGTTCAGTAGGGGTTGAAGTCTTCAATAGCTTAAGATCCATTATAGCTTATTTAGCCTTTTAGCTTATTAAGTTTTATAGCTTTTGGCATTGCATCCTGAGTTTGCCCTTTTGATCCTAGGATTTAGGTGTCTTTCAGTATTTTCAGCTCAAGTCTCTTATCATTTCTAGAATAAGCATATCATAAGCTTTCCATAACAGTTTTCAGTTTGCAAATTGAGCTAAAATTGAGCCTTGTGTAAGCTTTTAAGTGGAAAATAGCAAAAGTAAGCTCAAACACCCACTTTCTAAAACAACTTTTCCTTAAGCTGTTTTTGAGCTTATTTCTCAGTTTCAGTTAGTATTGTTTTTATAAAAAGTGCTTAAAATTAAGTCCTTTTTAAGTTCCAACTCTTAGTTTATGCAAAAAAAAATAGCAAAAACGGGGTGTTGCCAGTTTCAAACCCACGACCTCTTGTTCACAAACCCAACATGTTAACCAATATGCTACAGTAGCTCATCCGTTCATATCTCTTCCTATCTAATCTTTATACTCATTTTCATTTTCCTTTTTATAATAAGCCGTATCCTTTATAGCTTTTTCCCCAGCTTATTAGATAAGCTGGGGGTTCCTTCTTATTTTTCCTTTGAACTTTGTGGCATTTAGGATTTTACCTGAATTTTTCGTAATTTTCCATCAATTAGTTTATTTTTAATAGTTTTTTGGAAGTTTAAATCTTAGAAAATACATAAAAAATAGAAAAAAGTTTTATAAAAATAAAAAAAATAGTTTTTAGTTTTATAAAAAGTACTTTTAGGTTTACATTCAGAAAAATCATTTTCAACACTTTTAGATTTTAATTTTCATTTTTGAGCTTTTAAATTTAATTTTAAAAATAGGATTTTAATCTTAAAAATAGTTAAAAATAGTTTTCTGAGTTTTTATGTTATTTTAGACTTTTCTATATTTAAAAATCATTTTTCTAAATTTTTAGGATTTAATTTGCTATTTTCGAAGATTTAATTAGATTAATTTAGTTTTTAATTCATAATAAATTCAAAAATAATCAAAAAAATATTTTTCTTTTTCTTAAAATTTTATTTTGTCCTATTTTAGGTTTAAAATTTTAGTTTACATTTTTAGGAGTTAATTTCGTCTTATTTGCTTATTTGCCGCGTTTTATTTGTTTCCCGTTAATTGTTTAAGTGTTTAATTGCTTTTAATTGTTCATTTTAATTGTTGCTTTTATTTAGTAGTTATAGATACTCAAAAATATCTTTTCTCTCATTCAAATCATAATCCAAGCTAAAGCAAAGTTTCAATTTCACAAGTCGTTGGGGAAACGACCCGGGTGATCATTCTTCCCGGTTAAATATACGTATTGTATATTTTATATATCTTTTAGAGTGGATTTTCCTTAAAGGAAACTTTGGAAAAGTTCTTAATTGCTCTTTTGGAATATTATATTATATTTTATAGTATATAAAACTCACTATCAGACGTAATTCTGTGGGTACTGCAAATACATCTTCAAAAGTGTCCACCACCTTAGACAACTTAGGATCCATTTCCTCTTCTTTGGTCTGCCCTTCAATATTTATCAAATTTACCCCAGTGTTTGGATAGACATAGAACATCAACAATTCAGCATTAGTTGTGCCTTCAAACTCCTTATCCTAATTTTTCCCTTCCAACCACTGGATTGCAGCTTTAGGAGTACCCCTTAATGTCATTCTCTTGTTCTTGTACATGAATTCCATTCTTAGCTGACTGAAATTGCATTTAATATCCCCAAGAGTTACCAACCATTGGATGCCCAAAACCATTTCACAACCTCCTAATGGTAGGATCATCATGTCAGTGTAAAAAGTCTCCCCTTAGAGTTGCCATTCAAAGTTTTTACACACAGCATCATTAATCAATTTCCTTCCTCCTCCTACAGTAACTGCCAATGGGTAAGTGCTTTTTGTCTTACACCCTACTTGTTTAGCTATATTCACATCTAGAAAACTATGAGTAGCCCCATAATCAACCAATATATGCACCTCATTTTGTCAATTTTGCCAATGATCCTCATAGTTTGAAAGGAATTTGTATCATTTAAAGCATTAAGAGAAACTTAGGGTACCTAATCAGGCATTGAACTTTCTTCTTTCATATACTCCTCTTCACATTCCAACTACTCATCAGCCAATAGTACTATAGAAAATAGTTGTCCACTGCACTTGTGCCCTGGAGTGTACTTCTGGTCATAGCAGAAGCACAAGTTCTAAGCCCTCTTCTTTTGATATTCCTTCTGTGTCATATTATGGGTTCACTTGTAAGGGTGTTTGGCTTAGTCCTCCAACTTGAATTTGGTGCTTGTAAAGGCAATAGAGATTATTTAGCATTACTCCCATAGAATTTACTTCCACCACCAAACCTTCCATTTTGAGAACTCAATACTGCTTTATTCTTTTTCTTTATAGCCTCCAAAGTGGCCTCTTGTAAATTTGTTAATTGGTAAGCATCAGCCAATGTTTTAGGCCTGAACATCCTCACCCCCATTTCAATCTCTGTAGGCAAACCACCAAGATATAAACTAACAACATGTTCCTCACTAACATCCACCATACTCAACAGTGTGTCAAAAGCATCTTGATACTCTTTAGCACTAGACTAATATTTGATTTTTCTTATTTCACTTACTGGATCATCAAACACAGTACCAAATCTTTAAAGAATCCTATTCTTATACACATTCCTACTGTTAGACCTAGTTTTATATAAAGTGATGGTCATTAATATTCCCGAACCTTGTATTAGTCTAGTTAATGATCCCGAGAATTCTATAAGTTAATTGGGCCTAAGTTACTGGCTTTAAAGCCCATTAGATATCAAGCCTGGCCTTGGAAGCCCACTTAAACCCAAGGCTGGCCCATGTACTCTACTATATAAATCCCTCTCCTCATGTGGAGATGGTGTTGCTCATTTTTGTTTTCATTTAATGTGTAGCCAATTTTCTTTTTGTTATCTCTCTCTCTAAACTCAACTCTCTCTAGATTGCAAGTAATTCATGTGTCTTGTATGTGATTTGATGAGTGTAACATGTGTTATCAAGAGCTCAAGGTTTACTAGTGTTTGTGGTTTGCTTGTTCGAGCTTATTCAAGCTTATTCTTAGCTTGATTTCATCCTTATTTTTTCTTTTGTAAGCCACGGCTTATTTCTTCTGTTTTAGCTTGATTCTTAAGTGTGTTTTGCACTAGCTTTCTAGCTTATTGTGTGTTTATAAATGGCTTATTAAGAATCCCACATAGCTTATTTGTTTTCTAGTATTTGTTCGAAAGTTATTTGCAAATTACGTATAGAAATACCATAAGTTTCAAGTTTTTGTTGTTGTTTTTGAATCGTCCTTGTGTAATTTCTTTAATTCTAACCTAGTTGTAGCTTATTCCTAGCTTAAACGAATCACCATTAAGCTTATTCAGTTTGGTTAAGCTTATTTGTCAAAGTGTGCTCTTGGTAGCGGTTTGAGATAAGGAGTACATTTTGTTTGTATTATAGTCGAATTCAAGTAAGGATAAACTAGGCTTTGTAGTTGTTTCGTTTGGCAATACAAAGTTAGCAAAGAAACAAAATCTGGTACACCTAGCGGTTTGAGTAAGTGGTCCCAAGTAGTAGCGGTTTGGCAGATTTCGTGGCGGTTTGATAATATAAACAAGTGGCGGTTTACTGTTTTCTTTCATAGCGGTTTGACTATTTAAATAATGTTTTACTAATACAGGGGTAGCGGTTTATGAAATTTCTTAGTCAAACTAAACTAAACTCTGCCAATTTTAAAATCAGGTTGCGGTTTGAGAAGCGGTTTGGTGAATTTTGCTAGCCAGCGGTTTACTAAATTACTCAGACAGCGGTTTGCCAAATTACTCAGGCAACGGTTTGTCATACTTGCAGCGGTTTGTTAGTTTTTATAAGCCAGCGGTTTGGTGTGTGGGTAGACAGCGGTTTGACAATTTTCTTAAGCAGCGATTTGCCAAATTTCTCCCAGTGGTTTATCAAATTAGTTGGCAGCGGTTTGAGCACTCGTGGTGGTTTGATAAAAGAGGTTGCCGGCGATTTGCTTGATAATAGGTAGCGGTTTAACTATTTATTAAGCCAACGATTTAACTCATTTTTGTCAACGGTTTATCAAATTCCTGGCAGCGGTTTACTAAGCTTTTAAGGACATTTGTGACTTTGATAAACTTTCGTGGCAAACAAACATGGATCATCAATCATCAAGGACTTATAACTTATACTTGGACTTTAAAAATACTTAATTCATCAACAATCAAACTTTAACAACAAACAATCATCATTCACTGTTTCTTCTTAACTTTGTAAAATCTCATTAAAGTTTAATCTTTTCTCGGTTTAAGTCATATACTTGTAAAATCCCGTGAAATCCCAATGACTTTAATCAAAATCAAATCAAAATGACTAATCACTAAAATGATCCTATCTTATCATTTCACATCACTCTAGCAATGTCGACTCAACAAGACAGTTATGCAACTGGTTTTGAAAACCATCCTCCTATGCTTAACAAAGAGAACTATGTTCCATGGTCATCACGTCTTCTCTGTTATGCAAAAGTAGACCAAATGGAAAGTTAATCTACAATTCCATTATAAATGGTCCTTATGTCAGACAAATGATTCCTGAACCAGGTGATGCAGCCCGTGAAGTTCATGTTCCTAAAATGTTTCATGAACAAACTGACGATGAACTCACAAAAGCAGAAATTAAACTAATGGAAGCTGATGATCAAGCAATTCAGACCATTCTTCTCGGTCTTCCTGAAGATATCTATGCTGTTGTTGATAGATGTGAGACTACTCAGGAAATCTGGTTACGTGTGCAACAAATGATGAAAGGTTCTGAAATAGGAATTCAAGAGAAGAAGGATAAGTTGTTTAATGAATGGGAAAGGTTTACTTCCACTGAGGGGGAATCGATTGAGTCTTACTATCATCGTTTCTCAAAGTTAATGAATGATTTCAAGAGAAACAAACACTTTCCAGAAAAGATTGCCAGCAATATCAAGTTCCTAAACAACCTACAACCAGAATGGAGTTGACATGTTACCATCGTTCATCAAACAAAGGACTTGCATACAGCAGACTACACTCAGTTGTATGATTTCTTGAAGTACAATCAAAAGGAGGTAGATGATCTAAGAGCTGAACGACTTGCAAAAACATATGATGTTTTAGCACTCATGGCAAATTCCAACAATCCTTTCAATTATCCAATGTTTCACCCAGATCTACCATCATCAAGTACCTACATACAACAACCACAACCCAATAACAACTATAACTCACAACCATCATTCAACCAGAACTACATGCAATAACCAATGCCAAATCCCAAAGATATTCCAGACCCCACAACTGCAATGAACATGGCACTTGTTCTTATGGCTAAGGCATTCAAACTAAACTACTTAACACCAACCAACAACAGCCAGAGAATCTCATCAAACCCACGCAACAGGCAGATTGCACAACCGGGTATAAATATTGGTCAAGACAGATAGATGCAGATGGTTGGAGGCAATGGTGGGAATCAGTTTAGATAATATGTTGAGCTGAATGTCAAGAATCATAATAGGTATAATGCAGTACAAATTGTCGGGAATCAGGTTGTTCAGGATGCATTTCAGAATTTGGGTGTTCAGAATGTTGGAAATCAGAATGGGCTTATTGTTGTTTCAGGGATTGCGAATCAGAATCTGAATGGGAATGATAATGTTGTAGCAGCACGGGCTGAGGGTAATGCAAATGGGAATAATGGTAATCAGATAAAGTGTTACAATTGCAGAGGATTGGGTCATCTTGCTAGGAATTGCACAGTCAGGCAAAG
>BQNB010135397.1:2674-18164 GCA_026074375.1 Tanacetum coccineum | reverse complement strand
AAGTAAACATTACAAAACGGACGTAAACGTAAAAAACAGGGAAAACGTAAAAAAACGAACGAAAACATAAAATAACGTACAAAAACGTAAAAAACGAACGAAAACAGTCAAAATCGGTTGAAAACGAACGAAAACGGTAATAAAATCGGTCAAAAATGGACAAAATCGGCCGAAAAAGGTCGAAAACGGTCGAATACGGTAAAAATAATTCGAAATCGGTCTAAAACGGATGGAATCGATCGAAAACGGTGGAAATCTGTCGAAATCGGCCGAAAACGAATGAAAACGGTCGTAATCGGTCGAAATCGGTGAAAATCGGTCAAAAACGGTCGAAATCGGTCAGAAACTATCAAAATTGGTCGAAAACTGTCGAAATCGGTAAAAATCAGTGTAAATTGGTCGAAAACGGACGATATCGGTCGAAAACGACCGAAATCGCTCGAAAACGACGAAATTGGTCGAAATAGGTCGAAATCGGTCGAAATCGGTCGGAAACGATCAAAAATGGTCAAAATCGTATAAAAACGTTAAAACAGAAGAAAATTGTTATACCCAACAAGACCCATCTATAAAAAAGTACCCGACAATTATACCCATGTTTATTTTGTTCAATCATATTTAATAGTCCATCAAGCCCGCTGACAATAAAAGAGGGAGTCCATTTAGCCCATCATACTTAAAAAAAGAATCAAATTGACCCAAATGTTGACTCATGGAGTCATGGGTATTATTTGCCAGCTCTACTTTCGACGAACTTTTTTTTGGATTTTATTTTTTTGTCATGTCTGAAAAAATCATAGGTGATTTGTATCACAATCACATGTGATTTCATAAAATCATATGTGATTTGTGATACAAATCACATGTGATTTTTCCGAATCACATGTGATTTTTCAAGACGTGACTGAAAAATAAAATTGAAAAACAAGTTCGTCGAAAGTATATCAAAGTGCCCCTCTATAAAAAGATGATTTAATTCTCGTCGCGGTGGTGTATTTTTTTGTCCTTTAACGATTTACCGTTTGCAAAATATTTTAATTTTAAAAAAGAGGTGGAAAATGGATTTTTTTTTTTTTTTAATTTAATAAAAATAGGTGGTTATGATTAGTTTCTTTGATAAATATTGACTTTTATTGATCTCAATTCTTTAAGTTGTAAATTGTAAATGTGTGTTTACTAAGTTGCAATAAACATAAACTAAAATTTTAAGGAGAATTTCGTGTATATCATTGAAAAAGTTGGATAGTACCAAGTTTTTTCCATACACCATCATTTACTCAAAATAGATAACAAGTTATTATCTATAAATTGTCATAAAGTGACAAAAGATCTGCATCATATTCTTAGTTCTCATAAGTAATAGTTTTTTCCATACACCATTATTTACTTATATAGATAGCAAGTTTTTTCATCACATTAGCATAGAGGTGAGATCATTAAAAAATAATGTGATATCAAAGAACAAAAGAACACATAATAGCCATCCATTTTTCATCAAATATTAAAAAACCTCACTTTCCACCTCTTTTTAAAAAATTAAATATCTTGCAAACGGTAAATCATCAAACGACAAAAATACACCATCGGAACGAGAATTAAATCATCTTTCTATAGAGGGGCACTTTTATATACTTTCGACAAACTTTTTTCGATTTTTTTTTTCAGTCACGTCTGAAAAAATCACATGTGATTTGTAGCAGAATCACATGTGATTTGTAGCAGAATCACATGTGATTTCATAAAATCACATGTGATTTCATAAAATCACATGTGATTTGTGATACAAATCACTGAGTGATTTGTTGTTTTTAAAAATCACGTGCTATTTCATAAATCGCATGTGATTTCACAAATTCACTTATGATTTTTAAAGTAATAAATCACGTGTGATTTCATAAATTCATAAATTGCATGTGAATTTACAAATTTACGTGTGATTTTTCAAGTAATGAATCACATGTGATTTTTCAAATTACGTGTGATTTTTTCTGGCCGAAAATTAAAAAAAGAAAGTTCGTCGAAAGTATATAAAAGTACCCGTCTATAGAAAGATAATTTAATTATCTTCGCGATGGTATAATTAAATTTGCGTAACGATTAACGGTTTGAGAGATATGTTAATTTTAAAAAATATGATGAAAGTGAGTTTTTTAATTAAATAAACATATGATTTAATATAAGTCGTTAGATGGAAATAAAATAGATGGATGAGACTGAAATATTTGTTCTTTAATTAGACATTGTTCTTTATATATCTTTTCTCAGATATGATAATGGTCTGCATCATATCTTAAAAATAAATTTGAGAGTTTATTAATTTCTTTTTAAATTAATGAGTTTATTGATTTTTAATAGGTTTATTGATTTTCGTAAAAAGAAATTGGGATCTACTAGCGTATTGATGTTTAGTTTGGATGTGTTTATTTCATTAAAATGTTTTTTAATCTGAATCTGACTACCACATCTTACTACTAAGAAGTGGTTATGAAGTCTGAATCTTAATGAAATAATGTTGTTTGTTTTTTTACAATTGTTTGAATGTATCAAATTGTCCATTTTTTTAAGTACAAATGTTTCTTGCATTATTTGTGTCGTGATTCAATACCTAACAACAATTAAATAACTTATCTAAAACCAAATAATTCTATAAAATGTTTGGTAACATAGTCGTAGAAAAAAATAAAGCTAATTGTTGCTCGTCAAACGAGCATTAAAAATCACAACCATCACCGTCTACAACTACTTGATGCTTCTAAACGCTAAAAGTCGAATACACTCGACATCTAATAGTTATAACTAACGAAAATACAAATATATATATATATATATATATATAAGGGCGCGTTATATTGAGAACTCATTTTAAGCGCAGAACTTTACAAAACTCCTTTCAACCAATTAATTGTAAAATTTTAGCTAAATATTAAGTGTGTTTTCATTTAATTGAAAGGGTTTATTAGTCAATACATTTTCATATGCCATTACATATATTAATGTGTCTAATAAAAGTCTTTGTTGACGTCATGTAAATGATAAAAATGTTGACCGTTGACTTTATTTATACACGGCAAATATTTTTTACTTTTTTCCTATTTTTAAATAAAAAAACGTTTTTTAAATCACTTATTTTTCGGAATTAAAAAAATAATATTTTTTTTTTCACTTTTTTAAAATCGATTTTAAGTTTTTTAATTAAAAATGTTTTTTATTAATGAAATGTTTTTTTTAATTTCCTTAAATTTTAGTGACTTGAAAAAATTTGTACTTTTTTTTCTTTGCATTTTTTAATCGTACAAAAGTTTTTAAAACCAATAAGAATTTACTATTATTAATAGTAAAACATAATTATTTAACTCTTTACTAAAATTTATTAATTAAAAATACGTTTTTAAAATATTTAATTTTTTCGAAACAAAAGTTAAATTTTTTATATTTTATATTTGTCTTTTAACATACATGTTTTCAAAAAAAATGCATATATGTTTTTTTTATATTTTAATTTTACATATGTTGCGTACAATTGTGTAGTCATCACTTGTTCTACTAAAAATGTTAATTGCACGTATGTTTCTGATGTACATTCTTTAATCTTTTAAATTTATAACAAAAAACATAACCATGGACAGTATCCGTTTAAATTTATAACAATAATGAAAAAATACAATTCATAATATTATGTTATCTTGCTAAAAATTAGCACGTCTGTTCAAATAAACGTATGTAGCAATCTTTCTAGCAAACTTACGTTGCACGCTTCACTATTATCATCTAATTTATTAGATACGTATACGAGTACCTTCCAAAAACACATATTTGCACTATTCGAAGAACATATTGTGTACTTTTCACGAATATACATGCACTCATCAATTTCTAATCAAATTTATTTAGAAAACATACGTAGTTACCGTTCAAAACACATATGCACTCTCAAAAAACATATTGTTGTACTCTCCACGAACTAGCTGCATGGTGTGCTTACCTCTCATCAAATTCATTTATAAGTATATTGTGTCACGCCATTCTAAGAAAAACATTACTTAACTGCCAATGAACACATAAACTCACGGATAAAGCATAAATAACACAAATATGTTTAATAGGTAAAATAAGTTTACGCAGAAATATGTTTAACAATGTTCTAAAGAAGCAAACGTCCAAAAAAATGTTTAATAGTTAAAAAAACACAAAAATGTTTAAACCATATTTCCGAAGAAGCAAATCGGTAATAAGTTCTAATGTAAAAACTACGCAAAAATGTTTAACAACTTTCAAAGAAGCAACGATACTAAATGTTTGGTGTTGGCCAGTTTTTGGTAATATGAAAGGTGTATTTGACATTTTTTATGTCTCACACAAAATCGTTATCCAATCTTTATGCTTACATTAGAAAATGAGCCTCTTTGGTGCATTACAAGTGTCACTTGTCTTGTCTGATGTATCGTATTTTGCCGATGGAAATCCCAAGTGTAAAGCCGCTTCTGGTATAGAGATGCAGCAACATCTTTTTTTTTGGTAAAGATCATCTTTGTTATAAGATGATACGAGTCAGTTTGGTGAACCACCTTGAGCGAACACAAAACACACAACATACCTTTCAAGACCACCTAAAAAGAGACTCTTGACCAATCGCTTGAAACTTTATATCTCGAGTCTTGACCTACCACTTGACACTACATCTTGACCTCCGAAACGATGACATCTATGACGAGATGTAAAAACACGAGTCCTATGACAGCACACCGGCGGCGAGATCTGATAACACGAGTCCTATGACGAGATCTGAAAACACACCAAAACCCTCCGAACCGATGACATCTATGACGAGATCTGATATGAGATGGATGCTTTCCGGACAGTCGGCAATGCCAGCGGCGGGATAAGTACTAGCGGTGGTATCTTTTTCTGGTGATAACGTTTTGGGGGTTTAGTTTTCATTGATATGATAATCTTGGAGATAAAAGAGGAATACAGATGCATCCACTTTAATTCATAAATACATATAAATGGAGAGTAGTTAAATAGACGGTTTTAAAGGGAAATAAATAAATGATTACTATAATATCTTTTATGTAGTTACGAAAATACCCTTTTATCTTTGACTGATTGTGTTTTACTTTTTTTTAATTAAAAAACTGCCATATTTAATTTTAGCCATTGATCAAGTCATCCAATGGTTTAAAATGATCTAGAATAGTTCTGTAAAGTTCTGCACCTAAAATGAGTTCTCAATATAATACTCCACTATATATATATATATATATATATATATATATACATATATATTATATTTATATATTATTATTATATATATTATTTTATATAGATATATTAGACTATATATATATATATATATATATATATATATTGATATATATTAGAGTGTTTTATTGAGAACCCTTTTTTAGGTGCAGAACTTTACGCAGGAATTATTCTGAATCATTTTAAGACCATTGGATGTACTTAATCATTGGCTTTGTTGGAAATTAAATATGGTAGTTTTTTAATTAAAAAATGTAAAACACAATTAGTCATAGATAAAAGGGTTATTTTCGTAATCCATAAATGTATTATAGTAATTTATTTTATTTTTTTCCTTTTAATACTACCGTCTCTTTAAACTACTTTCCATTGTATATGTGTTGTATGTATTAAAGTGGATAGATTCTTCTATTCCTCTTTTATCTTCCAACAATTTCATATCATGTTCTGGAAAATGAACCCCTAAAACGTTTATCACCTAGACAAAAGATACCACCGCCCAGTACTTTATCCCGCCGCTGGCGTTTGCCGGCTGTCCGAAAAAAATAAAAAGCATAAGAATCATTTCTTTATATCAGATTCTCGGCTTAGATGTCATCGGTTCGGAGGGTTTTGGTCATGTTTTCAGATCTCGTCATAGGACTCGTGTTATCAGATCTCGCCGCCGGTGTGCTGTCATAGGACTCGTGTTTTTACATCTCGTCACAGATGTCATCATTTCGGAGGTCAAGATGTAGTGTCAAGTGGTGGGTCAAGACTCGAGATATAAAGTTTCAAGCGATTGGTCAAGAGTCTCTTTTCATGTGGTCTTGAAAGGTATGGACTTGTTGTGTTTTGTTGTTCGCTCAAGGTGGTTCACCCAACTGACTCGTATCATCTTATAACAAAGATGATCTTTACCAAAAAAAAGATGATTGATTGTTTTGGAATCAAATTATACGCTATATATAAATTATCTTGGCAAAATAGGATCAAATCAGGACAATACAAGGGACACTTGTAATGCACCAAAGAAACTCATTTTCTAATGTAAGCATAGGATGTGGATAACGATTTTGTGGGAGACATTAAAAATGTTCTAATACACCTGTCATATTACTAAAATGGTCCCAAACATTTATGTACCGTTTGCTTCTTCGGAAATTGTTAAACATTTTTGTGTTTTTTTACTATTAATCATTTTTGTACTGTTTGCTTCTTTGAAAATTGTTAAACATTTTTGTGTTTTTTTACTATTAAACATTTTTGTGTTTTTTATGCTTTAGCCGTGAAGTTTATGTGGTCATTGCAGATATGTATGTTTTTAGAATGGCGTGCACATATGTTATAATGAATTTGACGAGAGCATGCACACCGTGCACGTATGTTCGTGGAAGAGTACACATATGTTCTTGGAAGAGTGCATATGTGTTTTTGGAACGGTACACGTATGTTCTAATAAATTTGATAAGAAAGTGAAGTGTGCACGTATGTTCGTGGAAGAGTACACATATGTTCTTCGAAGAGTGCATATGTGTTTCTGGAAGGGTACTCGTATGTTCTAATAAATTTGATGAGAAAGTGAAGCGTGCACGTATGTTCGTAGAAGAGTGCACATATGTTTTTTGAATGACGTGTATATGTTTAGCAGGATACATTCATATTTGAATTGTATTTCATTTTGTTATAAATTTAGAGGTTACATGTACATGGTTATGTTTTTTGTTATAAATTTAAAAAATTAAAGAATGTACATCAGAAAAAAACGTGCAATTAACATTTTTAGTAGAACAAGTGATGACTACACAATTGTACGCAATATATGTAAAATTAAAATATAAAAAAAACATATATGCATTTTTTTGAAAACATGTATGTTAAAAGACAAATATAAAATAAAAAAAAATTAACTTCAAAAATTAAATGATTTTAAAAACATTTTTTAATTAATAAATTTTATAAAAGTTAAATTATATTTTACTATTAATAATAGTAAATTCTTATTGGTTTTAAAACATGTGTACGGACTAAAAAATGGAAAAGAAGAAATAAAGTACTATTTTTTCATTCCAAAATTTTAAGAATTAATAAAAAAAAAAAAAACATTTTTAATTAAAAAACATTTTTAATTAAAAAACTTAAATATACGATTTAAAAAAAGTTGAAAAAAAAAAAAATATATTTTTTTTAATTCCGAAAAATAAGTGATTTAAAAAACGTTTTTTATTTAAAAATAGGAAAAAAGTAAAAAATATTTGCTTTGTATAAATAAAGTCAACGGTCAACATTTTATCATGTAAACGTCAAAACATTTTAATTAGCATTATATTGTAATGGCATAGAAATGTGATGTGATAATCTACCTTTTTCAATTAAATGAAAATCACTTATATTTAGCTAAATTTTAAGTGGTGAAAGGTGTTTTTGTAAGTTATGATTTCTTTGCTTTGAAATGAGTTTCTCAAGTTGTAACGCGCCCTTATATTATATATATATATATACGCATTTAATATTGTATCATTATATATATATAATATATATATATATTATATTGGTTATTTTCGTTTAGAGTATATACTTATTATGATGTCGAGTGTATTCGAATTTTAGCGTTTACAAGCATCAAGTAGTTGTAGACGGTGATATGATGGTTGGATTTTTAATGATCGTTTGACACGAGAACAATGTATGCTTAACTTTTTTTTATTTTTTCTACGACTTATCGTTACCAAAACCATGTTTATACAATTATTTGGTGTTGATAAGATTTATTTGAATTGTTTGTTAGGTATTGATTCACGACTCGCAGTAATAATGCAAGAAACGTTTTTTGTACTTAAAAAAAATGGGACTATTTGATACATCTCAACAATTGTAAAAAAACAAACAACTTTATTCATTAAGTGATCAGACTTCATAACCACTTTTAGTAGTAAGATTGTGGTAGATCTGATTCAGATTAAAAACATTTTAATGAATAAACACATCTCAAACTAAAAACATTCAATACGGCTAGTAGATCCCAATTGTTTCTTTTTACGAAGGATCAATTAAACCTTATTTAAAAAGATCAATAAACTCATTTCATTTAAAAAGAAATTAATAAACTTCTAAAATTTATCTTTTAAGATATGTGATGCAGGTACATTATCACTATCTGAGAAAACATATATAAAAGATACACAATGTCTAATTAAAAGAACAAATATGCGACGTCTCATCCATCTATTTTATTTCCATCTCTAAACGATCTTATATTAAATCATATTTTATTTAATTAAAAAACTCACTTTATCATATTTTTAAAATTAAAACATATCTCTCAAACCGTTAATCGTTACGTAAATTTAATTTATACCATCGCGAAGATAAATTAAATTATCTTTCTATAGACGGGTACTTTGATATACTTTCGACGAACTTTCTTTTTTTAATTTTCGGCCAGAAAAAATCACACGTAATTTGAAAAATCACTGTGATTACATTACTTTGAAAATCACACGGTAAATTTGTAAATTCACATGCAATTTCATGAATTTATGAAATCCATGTGATTTATTACTTTAAAATCATAAGTGAATTTGTGATATATCATTAATGCGATTTATGAAATAGCACGTTGATTTTGTAAAAACAACAAATAACAGGTTGATTTTACAAATACGTGTAATTTTTCTTCGCGAAAATTTAACACTTCAAAAAAATCGTCAAAAGTACATGATAAAAAAAAAAATCGATTTTTTTTAGTTAGTCTGGAAAAATCACATGTGATTCGTATCACAAATCACATGTGATTTTTTCTGTGATTAATAACATGTGTTCTGCTAAATTTTATGAAATCACATGTGATTCTGCTACAAATCACATGTGATTTTTTCAGACGTGACTGAAAAAAAAATTCGAAAAAAAATTCGTCGAAACTATATAAAAGTGCCCCTCTATAGAAAGATGATTTAATTCTCGTCGCGATGGTATATTTTTTATCGTTTGACGATTTACTGTTTGCAATATATTTAATTTTTAAAAATGAGGTGGAAAATGAGGTTTTTTATTATTTGATGAAAAATGAATGATAATGATGTGTTATTTTGTTCTTTGATATGATATTGCTCTTTAATGATCTCACCTGAAGCATGATTCAAAACAACCCAATTTGCATAAACCACTAGATTCGACAACACCCGCAACCCGTCAGACATAGGGTTTTCGTAGTTGGAGGTTCGTTCATGTTTGAAGTTTTCGAAATTAAGGCTTTCGAATTGGAGAATTTAAATTGATGATAATGAATATTCTGAAATTAGGGTTCTCGAGTTGAAGATGATGATTTGTTATAGGAGTTCTTGAAATTGGTGTTCTTTATTGTTTTGGATGTTGATAAAGGTGATGACGAAAGGATTTTCGAGTTGAACTAGTGTTCTTAAAGGGAATTTCGAGTTGAATCTGGGTCTCCTTTGTATTTTTATGGTGTTCTTGTTTGCTCTTCATGTTCTTGAAAAAGAGCTAAAAATTGAAGAATACTAAAAAAAAGTTTGTTCTTCATGTTCTTGGGATGTGTTTTTTTATGTTTAGGTTATGTAATGTATATATTCAATTTGTGTTCAACCAAAGTGTGAAAAAATATGGTTCGATCAAGTGTTCTTAATGTTTTTTTTTTGTTAAACAAAAATAATAAATCGAAAGAAAAAATAAAGATGGAAGAAGATGAGGGATAATAGGCATTTCAGTTCGACTAAGGACTAAAACGGATTTTACGTTTCCCCACAAAAATGCCGCCTGCAATTTTCGAATCACGCGGACAAAACATGCAATTTGACCAAACAACAAGGACGATTTTTGCAATTTGCTCTATTTGGGTATGAGTTTGGGCAGTGTACGGGTGGGATGGAGAGCCTCTCCCTGTTTGTTTCAACTTAATAATTCTTGAGATTGTCGTCAAATTGAAACGGTGGATATGGAGTTGAAAAAACCCCACTGTATTAATTTTTTAATCTTGGGGTATGTGTGTATATGGGTTTGGTTCTTGTTTAAGTAATTTACCGTTCTAGAGGAGTTAGGAGGGCTCCCACGCTTCTAGACAAGTAATCCACCTAAGTATCTGAAAGTAAGACAGAAAACCCGTTAGCTCGCCCCGGGTGTTGACCCAGGACTTACTTTTTGCACAATGACAATTTTACCTTTAACCAAATAATTTATAACTTTTTTAAAGTTTTTAATTATTACCTCAAGTGAGAGTAATATGGTAAATTTAATCTAACATTTCTATCCATTTTTAAAAGTGGACAATCAATTTAAGACTAAAAAACAAAGAAATATAGACGACAATTTTTACACGGAGGTAGTAATCAATAAGGTTGTGCGTCGATGGCCTGGTTAATTTTCTTCATATAAAAACTAAAGAAGATGTTGCATTATAACTATAGTTTTGTTATATCAAAAATGAGTAATATTTACGAGTGACTATAGGTTGGTATAACATTGAAAAGTAATAAAAAAAAGTGTTTCTGGGATCAATGGTGTAAGTGGAAAAAGACAAAAAATAGCCTCAGTAAAGTTTTACTTTTGAATTCCAGAGTACAAGGGACCACATGAAATCGCGAAAATTTATAAAATTACAAAAAACCCATGGTTGAAAGTAAAATAGAGAGATACACGAGCCAAGGTAACGCCAATTACGTATACCCCGCTCGAGGGACCCAACGGGTACCAAAACTCAACTTTAAGGAGCAAACAAATCAACCCCCATTATATGGGGACGAGATTCGCAATTGAACCTAAGTTCAGGGACTGAACCTTGTAATTTACCCTTAATAAAAAAATATGAAAATTCAATTTTATGTTTCTTTAGGGACCAATCGTGTACTAGGAAAAAGACAAAAAATGTACAACTAACAAGTAGTATTTTGAATTTAAAATTTTGGTTGGTAAGAGATCAACGGTGTAACTAATTTTTTTGGACGAAATTACTTGAATACCCATCGTAAAAAACTCAAACAAATAAAAATAACGACAGTTAGTGCTTGGGACCAAGAGAGCACCAAAAAGGCCAAAATTGGGACTATTTACGAGGATTTCCAAGACGGGGCTAACATCAAGGACCAACGGTGTAATTTACCCTAACTTTTTTATGTTCCCATTTTATTTAGGAATAATTCCATATATCAACCCTATATTTGTAATTAATTTCATATATACCCAAACTTTTGGTAGTAGATAATTAGGCCCAAGCCTGACTTGTGGGTTTGGGTCCATTAGGGTTTTCTTATGTTTCCACTCTATATATTGTGGCTCAATAATAAATCATAACCTACGGGGTTTTCTATCATTCTACAAGTTTAACTATTGAATGCACAATGTATAATGTTTTTAATGAATGTTTGGGTCACTACTAAAAAACCGGGCTACAATGACGGCCAAATCCGTCAGCATCCCATCGGTGACGACCATCACTAACGGATCAATGACGGAGAATTTCTTACGGAGAATTCCATATTTCTCGAATCATGCTTGATGCTCTCTACTCACTATCAAGTTGTACAAGTCAAGTACACTTGAATCATTGATGGGATTGAGAAATTCATTGGAATTCGTACTCTTCCAACTCGTGGTTCTAAGGACTATTCAACATGTGCATAAAAATCACTCATTCGTTCAATCTAAACAAAATTTTCTATATTACCATTGTCATTCATCAAAAAACCATGGCATCATCTCCTTCTCATTCCAAATCCGAACCAAATGTTATTCTACTCACTCACGTGAACTGCATGACATGACATATGTGGTTTTGAACACATTCTATGTTATGCATCGGTGGAACTTGAATTCTACTCGAGGTTTCACATCACGGGAAATTGAATATACCGAGGCTGGGGTGCATGAACCCCTGACTCTTACACATAAATATCAATTCGTAAATAGATTTATTATACATTAACTTACAACCACAAAAATGTATGTAGGTCTAAAAACAAGTGTAGAATATATTGAAATCGAGGTAAATTCCGTTGGTAATCCGTCAGTGATAATGAGAGAACAAATGAATAACCTTACGTCACTAATTATGACGGTTTACCAATGGATCTTCGTCCGTCGATAATCCGTTGATACTCCGTCGGTAATTAACGGTAGATTACCAACGAATCTTTTTCCGTTGATAATCCATCGGTTTTCTTGACGGAATACCGACGGAATCTCCCATCCGTCATAAGTCCGTCAAAGATCCGTCAGTATTTGGTGACCAATTATTAACGGAATTTCTTGCGTCAGTAATCCGTCAAAATCTGTTGGTAATCCGTCGGGAACAGTATCCGTCATTAATCCGTTGGTAATTCCATCTGTAATTACCGGCGGATTTATCTCCGTCAGTAAATCCGTCATTGTTGCCCAGTTTCTAGTAGTGGGTAAATATGAAATTTCTAACTAAAAGAATGGGAGATATGAAATTGCCCTTTTTATATACTTATCAATATGTGGTTTTACGAAGAAAAAAAGAACAAGTCGTTAACAATGTGTTTTATCAATTTTAGTAAACCTGTTAGCTAGTTATAATATGAATTCTTGTTAACGTTGTCTGGTTTTCCTATAAGTGCAACCGATTAAACCATTAAGAAAACCATTGAATGAACCACTAGCGCAACCATTTCAATGCCTAATCTAATTTCAGTTTGTGTTAAGGTTTTTTATATATAGGATCTCATCTCCCGATACCCAATCCGCTTTTTGTTGTTGGAAAAGACAAATTTTAGATTGGCCCGTTTAATTCTTGATGAAAATTCTCCATTGGGTGTAAAAGAAAGAACAAAAAAGCGATGTTCCTTAAAAGTCAGATTTTTGCCAAAGCAAACACACGGTCGTTGGGATACATCTTAAACTTGTGCTTGAGGCGTTTGGTTTGGGGCGAACGTGGTGTAATTGGATTCGGGTACTCTTACTTCTGCAATGCTTCTATCTTGATTAATGAAGTCTTCTAAAGAGTATTCCTTGCCATCAGTGGTCTCAAACAGGAGATCCTCGCTCAAATCTCTTTATCTAATCATGGAAATCTCTTCATTATCTTTCAACTGGTGGTAGACGAGGGCTTGTTCAAAGTATTCAATTACCTAGGTTGGTTATCCTTATCTCACCTCTTTTATCAGACGACGCTATGTTTATAGGAGAATGGGCCCAGAAGAAAATCTGAGTGGTATTATCCAACAATTTAAAGAGCTTCTTCTTGCTTCTGGACTTCAAATAAATATCCTAAAAGTCACTGTTGGGTTGTGTGCGTTCCCCGCACCAAGTGGTAGAGCAGGGGCAGCCTCTTTGATTAGGATGTATCTATTATGACAACAAATTCTGGCTATCTATGCGTTATGGTGGAGAATACTTCTTCTTCTCGGATTAAGGCTTGGGATACGTTATTCTATAAGCTTAGATCACCGCCACTCTAAGTAGATAGGTGAAAACCCTTTCGATAGGCTGTCGTCTAAACTCTCTGAAATCCGTCATTGGGCTCCCGATTTATAAATATGTCCATTTTTTAAAGTCCCTACAGGTGTCCCTTGAAGGTTATGAGTCAATCCGCAGACCGTTTTTTTTAATGGTGCGACCATTTCGGAAAAAAACCGTTACATGGTCGCTTGGATATAAAGGATTTAGCTTCAAAAAAACAAAGTGGTTTAGGAGTTCGCGAGTTTTTTTGCTCTTAAACCGTAGCCCACCTCTCAAAATTGGGTTTGGCTTTTTTGTATCCCAATATGGCTTGTTCTGTAATACAAGTCATTCGTGATAGCCTTTATGGTTCTTCTGTGGAAACTCACTTCGACGTAGTCTATCTCTAACTGATGTTCCAATAATGAGGAAAGTCAATAAGTAAAAGGGAATGTTTTGATTTTCTGGTCGCAATTGTAAAAACGCATTGTGCTAAATGGTGATGATTCGAGATTCTGGTTCGATTGTTATGGATCGGAAGACGTTCCTCTTCGTGTCAAATTTCCTCGCTGATCATCATTGGACCTGAACAAAGAAGCCTTCGGTGGCTGTTCAGCTTAGTGCTCCGTAGAGATATTACGTCATAGAATGCTCGGGGTGGTAAAAACAAAAAACAAAGAAACATCTGTTGGCTGATTAGACTTCTTTTATGGATTCGGTACCTATCGAATTTCAGGTGGAACGATGGTTTGTGTTTTGGATAGCATGGGAACTTCCGGGTTAACGAATTCGTAACTACATGGAGAACAGTCCTTCCGCATCAAGCTGCCCAGACAAGATGGATCCAAATACATCCCTATTAAGGTGTTAACATCTTTTCGCATTGACGAGCTCGCAAGATTTGTTTACCGACCGATATAATCTGATTCGCAGAGGCATCACTATTGAGTCTCTCTTTGTCCGGTTTGTTTCAGTCATGCGAGGAATGTTTGCACATTCTTCTTTCGTTGTGATTTGGCCTTAGCTTGTTCTTCGTCTGCATAATGCAATGGTGGGGCTTAGATCCACATTGACGGTCATCGTTCCAAGAGTGGCAGTCTGATTCTTTCGATTCAGTATCTCCTATAAAGGTCAAAGCTTTGTTGGAGGGAGTATTCTTCGTATCTTGGTTGTTTTTATCTGGAAACTTTTAGGAATCGGATCATTTTTTGAAAGATCTCCTCCAGACGTTCGGAAATTTTTTGATGCTAGAAATAAGTTTTTTGTGTTTCAATTGGTTAAAAGTCGTTGTCATACGACGTTTTCTTGGGACGATTGGTTAAAAAATCCCCAATTTATTTCCTTGTAATTGTTTTCTAGCTCCTTGCTAGTTTAATAAATTTTTGCCGTTAAAAAAAAGAGGGGCGTAGAACAAATTACAAATGATCCTCAAACAACAGTTTGTTGATGAATAACTAATACTTGGAGATAAACAACACCGAAAGTTAAGAACATGCTTGTATACCTTAAATATATTAATGTGAATTGGTCATCAATCCTGTCAAATTAAGAACGTGCTTGTGTTACATTTTCAACCGGACCCTACCCGTTATCCCAGCCTCTTAACTTGTTAATCTCATAGCACCTAAGGAACTACCTTAGTTTTGTTGCATGATCTGCCACTGCACAAGGACACTAACACTAGTAAACAAACACAACTTTCATCTTAATCAAGCAAGGGATCTCAACTCAATATCTACACATGATTTGACAAGTATAGTGCTCAAAATCTCATCATATAAGTCGAGGTGATGGAAGGCTCCCAAACTAAAATACCACTAGCATTATGACTGAAATCTGA
>BQNB010135396.1:0-18164 GCA_026074375.1 Tanacetum coccineum | reverse complement strand
AGTACTGACAGACCAATAGTTAGTACTGACGGATCCAAAGTTAGTACTGATGAACAAATTGAAGGTACTGAAGAGATATTTGAAGGTACTGAAGAGCAAAGAGATGGTACTGAAGAGAAAGTTGAAAGTACTGATGAACAAATAAAAGGTACTGAAGATCAAACTAAGGAAGAAATTGCTTCTCAAACATCCACTCAAACACCCACTTCTATGATATTTGGTGATGATGAAACAATAGCTACACTTCTCCTCAACATGAGTAAAGCCAAAGCTGCTTCTAAAGAAAAAGAGAAAGGTGTAGAGTTGAAGGATGTTGAAGAAATTAATAGACCTAGGCCTACTTCTACAAGATCACTTCTCACATTAAAGCCTCTTCCAAAGATTGATCCAAAAGACAAAGGGAAGAAGAAGATTGAAGAGGAGGATGAATCTGAAAGTGAAGATGATGATATTCCTCAAGCTGTGAAGAAATTCAAACAGCTTGAGAGTGATGAAGAATTGGGCCAGGAAAATTCAGATGATTGGAAGACGACAGAAGAAAGAAATAGATGCTGAAGGAAAAAGCAACAAATGAAGCTCTCATTAAAAACTTTGATGATATAAAGGCAAGAATTAAGGCAGACAAAATTCCTGTGCAGAAGTTCTAAGAGCAAGGAAAGAGTAGCAGTTAACCATAGAAGAAGAGCAAAGTTCCTTCATGATACATTGTTGCTCCAGAGAATTCCTTGCTGACAAAGATCAGAATCGGCAATCGGAAACAGACCTCAACAAGAATCAATTAGAAATCAGAGATGATGTCCTACTTAATGCATGTGGGGAAACTTTCAAACCTTTTCTGAGTTTGAAGTGTAAGAAGTTTTGAAGGACATACAAGCAAAGTATGAGAAGATAAATAGGTCAGATGAAGAATCCTTCATTTGCTTTGGATAGTTGAGGATGATAAAACTGATCACATAAAACTGAATAAGAAAGATTCATCCTAAGGAGAAGAGATCAAGAGGAATCTATAAGAAGAAGTCAAGGTAGAGGATATAAGGAGGAGAGTATAACACGAAAGAGAAAGCACGTACAAGGAAAAAGATGAAGTCAGAAAAGAAGATTCAAACAGTACTTCTCAAGATGGACCATCTGACATGAGAAAGGGTAATGAGAGCTGATATTGTGTCTTGCAATAGATCCAGGATGAGGCAAGGAAGATAGACTTATGAAAATATTGACAAGAAGTTATCCAATAATTGACTGGAAGATCTGAGATTCTTGGAACCAAACACAGTTTGATTGAATCTAAAGAACAGAAAGAGATTAATATGAATGTGGTAACAAGAAGTAGTATCAAAAGAGTCCTTCAACATCATTGATAAGAGTGCTATTCAGTGTTCTGACTGAGAAGACTTAGATGCTACTATTATAAACTAGTGATGGATATTTATCAAGATGGATTCTGAGAGGGTTTGAAAAGTTCTTGGGGAGATTTGATAGTGATGTTCAATCAGATGAACAAGATGGAGTTTTGGAACTCCACAACTGAATGGAACGTAATCAGTTGGATAAGCCTTGCATAGTTTCTCAGGGGTACACACTTTGATGACTGGATGAAGGTTTAGTCATTTACACATGCTATTAGAGAATGATGTATCCTTTGAAAAGGAAATGTAGTGCAAATCAAATGCTATGCTATAAATAGGAGTTGAAGAGAAAGTACTTGGCATTGGAATTGATTACGATTTTATCAAACAAGGTACTTGCTAATTTAGATCTAAAGATATAGGACTGATGAAGTAAGAAGGGATTTGAGTGTTGGCTAACACCACACAATAAATGTTATCAATTCACCATGCTTAACAGACATAAGAATTGGCTAGTCCACAAGCAAACGGCTTGAGGTAAAGACTTCTCAAATCCGTTTATGGTTTATAATTTACCAAAAATTGTAGGGTTCTCAACTCACCTTGCTTCTGTGGTGAAGAGTTAGGCATAGTCCAAGATCAACAGTTCTTGGTAAGACTACTCAAATCTGTTGATAGCTGTTAGTTTGCTAAAAAACTATATGGTTTATTTAGCACCTGGTTATGACAATGAAGCTTTGTTTGTCAACACAATCGGTATTTGGTTAAAGACAAATCAAATCCGTTGATGGTTGACAGTTTTACCAAAAACTGTATGGTAATTAACTACCTTTATTCTTAGATGAAGAGTTTTAACTATCCCGAGCAAACGGCTTCTGTAATGAACATCAAATCCGTTAATGGCTGGTAGTTTGCCAAAAACTACAAAGCCAACTTAGTTGGATTGTAGGTGAAAAGATGTTGCTGAGTAGCTGAAAAGATGTTGCTGAATTGCTGACAAGACAAGGTTGCTGCTAAAGAAGGATAGAGTGTACAAGATTAAGAAATGATAAAGAATGTTTGGGATACTTCCTTTGTGCATTAAACGCAGCTTAAAGGAGTTGAAGTAAACTGAATTTTTAAATTTGTTTAACATTCATTGTTTAAGGGAGATTGTTAGGATTAATGTTTTCTTATCTTTGTACGACGTACAAATAGTTAGTACTGTCAGTTTATTACGTAGTTTCCGCAGTACTAAAATGTTAGTACTGGTTAGTTAGTTAGTAACGGTTAGTTGAAAGGTAGTTAGTACCGTATTGAGAAGTGATATTAATAGATATTTATGAGATATTTTAGAAAAAGATATGTAAGCCTTTTAGGGTTATCCTTGATATATAAAAGGAACCCTAGGCATAGTTAGAACACATGTGTGATCATAGAGTTCTACACAAGATAATACAGACAAAAAAAACACATTGTTATATAGTTAGCTAATCTGTAATCCTCACGAACACCTTTTAACAAAGTTGTTATTCAGTTGTTTCATTGTTATTTTCAGTACCTGTGTTAAGATTCCGCATTAACATTTTGTAGTCATAGTCATTGTTTCTATCATTGTCAGTTGTATTTATGAATTTGGATTTCATCCTTTATTGCTGCAAAGTATCATACAGTTTTACAAGGACCTTTAGTTTTTTTAACTCTTTCGGCATATGGGTGAAACAATATACCCCTTCCTTTGTATGAAACCTAGGTTTTTCTTCATCACCCTTTGCCATTCTTATTTGGCTGTATTCTTGGTAGTCTTAGGAAACTACTGTATTGCTTTCCTTTAAAGATGCTTTAGACCTTCACCTTTCCTTAGTTTAAGGGATACATGTCCTTGGTACAGGACTTTGTTAAGGCAAGAGTAAATCTACTTGCTCTTCTAAGTCCCACTTGCTGTTAATTGTATTGTGTTGGCGATCCATTCAGGATATTAAACCTTTCTAATTAGTCCTTCTTTTAGCCAATGGAACACTTTTTCTTTGAATGCCAGTCTTCCTTCTGATGCCATAGGTCGTCTTCTATGGTAAAATAGGTTGGTAAGGGGTATAGCTTTAGTGATGCTCATGAGGGAATCGTGGACAGTGGATCCTTCTGATGCGGTCCATGGAATACTCCATGTTTTCCATAGAAATCGCCAATAACTGCTTGCAGTTGGTTGTCAAATTGGTTCCCATTGTCACATACTGGTCCAGAGTTATGGCTGATGTGAATGCTTCTTTTGCATTCTCTCGACCCATGTTCTTTCAAGTGACATCGGATCTAAAGTAGACCCTATTCCAGAGTTACTTTTTGTTCTTAGGATTACTTGTTCCCTTATCATGGGCATTTGTTCTTCGCGTTGACGCCACTGTACCTATTTCCACTATCCTTGTACCCTTTCCAGGTGTTTGCATTCTTGTAGAGCCTCTCTACTGGTTTCCATTATTACGACTCCTTGGTTAGTGGGGAATTTGATCATAGAGTGGATGGTAGAACCCACTGCTCTGAGGCTTCTCATTCCAGTCCTTCCTATTATGATGTTGTACGGCGAATGACATTTTATTATTGCAAACTCCATTAGCACCGTCTTGCTTTTTCTTTCCTTTCCCAAAGTTACTCAAAGATCTATTACTCCTAGGGGATGATATGTTTCCCCTGGAAAACCTATCATCGGAATCTTGCATCTTCTGAGTCTTGACCAGATGTTGACACTGAGGTTTTTGAAGCAGTGTTCATACATGATTTTTGATGAACTTCCTTCGTCAACGAGGACCCTTCGGAATTGATTTCCTTCTAATATGATGGGTTCGTCCGTTCATTGACTCAGGGGGATTGCTGAGAGGTGAGTTCGTTCATCATACCGAACCTTCTTTCCTCAAAAGATCTCTTGTGGTTTCCTTCCTGCCTTATCATGTTTATGACCTTCACACTGTTCCTTCTTGGGTTCCCATTCTGCTAGTTGTTTTGGCAGATGTCCTTCACAAGATGAGCCAGTTTCCCCGAGGCCATAGCTTCCTCTATTTGCTTCTTTAACTGATAACAGTTGTTAGTGTTTGATGGCCTCTGTCCCCATGGTAGTCACAGAACTTATTCAAGTTTTGCTTTTTGGGAGTTCCGATCAAAGGCGGTGGTTATGGGAAGCTTACGCTTTCCATGGTGAGGATTTCTTTCAGAGTCTTGGTAAGCGGGGTAAAAGTATCTTTTCTGGGATAAGAAGTGTACACCCCTATATTCCTCCGTGCTTCCCTTGGGCCGCCCTTGTTTCTGGTTCATTCAGGTCCCCGGGTCCATGCCGGACGAATGTATCCTATATCTCCTTAAGAAGGATGGACCATTTCTGCTGATCCAGTGGACATTTCTCCCCTAATGAAGGTTCTGACCCTTTCGAACATTTCGTCCACTGTTTTGGGTATTTTGTCATTGAGCTTCTTGGCAAGTTCTGGATGACCATGACCATGATAAAGCGGAGATATGAAGGGACGGAGGACTCTTTTTATGTGAGATCTTTAGACTTTGATACCAGTCTTATGAAGTTGTTAGCCTAATTTGCATCTCTTGATGCAGTGTAATTTTATGTGGGTATTTAGCATATCTTTTTTGTTGTGAAAATTATTCCAAGAACTTCTGACTAATCTTCAAAACTGAGTCTACAATCTTAGTGGTACTGGTCGTTCGAAACCGGTTTCGTGATTTTTGGCTTTTTTTTTTTTTTCCCCTTTTCTTTTACGGTTTTTTAACAGATGACATTTTGCACAATTTGGGCGTTTCGGGCAATTCTTCTTGTTAGCTTCGTAAAAAGATACCTAAATGATCCTTTGGATCTTTATTTCCTTTATATACCCTGATGTTTCGGTAAAGTTTTGCCCTCTTATGATACTTGAAATGAGTTATTCTTTGGGTAAAAGGAGTGGGTTTAGGTCTTTTGTAGGGTGAATTCAGGTCTTCACAAGCTTCATCTGAACCTTAATCATATTCGGAGTCTGAACTCGTCTCTTGATGTTCGAACCTCTTTCTCCTGGACTTGGACATTTCTCTTCTTGCATTTTCTCGGGTTGTGCTCTGGTCTTCCAACCTTCTTGACCTTATTAAGTGTGTCGGCTCTTTATTCTTGGAGGGAGTCTTCTGATTTTTGATGGTTCTAGAGCTTGGTAAATGCTGAGGTTGACGGGTCGTACCCAAAGATGACTGATGACACCATTGCTGCTAAGTTCAGACATGCTTTTGTGCAGGGTATTTCTGTCGCTCTTGAGGGTGCTGTGGAGTTGGTGGAGGTAGGGTCAAGGCGTGCTTCCTCCGGCCCTAATGATGTTGTGGTCACCCTTTCCGTTGGTGAGAAAGGTGATGGTTTGGTTCCCTCTTCTGCTGCTGGTGAAGAGGCTGCTGCTATCTCCTCTAGGGTTTAGACTTAGTTTTTCCTTTCTTCCTTTCTTTTTTTGTAAGTCCATTTTCTGTTAGGGGAGGGGCGCGTGGTACGCCAGAGAGCACTTGTTGCTCCAAGCTTAGGGTAAACTGATTGTAGATGTGTGGTTTTCCATCCAGCGGATCCTGAGTCATGCCACCCGTCCTAGGCCGAATGACTTCCCCTTTAGGACTTGTAGTATAGCTGGTCAAGCCTCCGTAGGTTCAATGGGCTAAATATTGCTTTTTGGAGCATAAATCTTACTATCACGCCTAGCTTTTAGACTTGCCTGATTACTATCTCATTAAGTATTTTTTTGCTTTCCTTTTTATGTAACTGCCGACTACGTTCGTTTAACATTGTCGGCTTCGTTCGGCTTGTAATAAGTACTTTGTAATGTAATTTCCTTTTTAATGTAATCCACTCTTTGGTACACCGGTTTGTTTCTCATAGCTTGTTTATAATGTTTATACGTTTGTATCTAGCACTTTAGCATTGGTTTATGCCCCAAACGCCTTATGTTTGCTCCTGTTATATGTTTTTTGTATAATCCGGAAGATCATGTCTAGACTAACTCATATACCAGAGCAAATGTTTATTATCTATGTTCGTACACATTACAGGTTGCTCGTATTTCCTTCCCTATTAGTTGTTACATGTTCTCTTCACGATGTTGTTGTTCATCGAAGTTGTTTGCCCGAAAGGAGGGGATCACCGTGTCTCCTCCTTTGGCCTTATGCTAAAGTTTTCGTGTTTAACTTAGCCTTCCCATATGTGTTTCATCTTTATGGGGTAAATGTGTTCCTTTATCGCTATCCAGAGGTAGCGAGCCATCCTAAGCTTATCATGCTTCGTGTTTGCATCATTGTTATTTGTCCAACAGAATTTAACTTTATCATGCTAAGGTAAAAATCAAATACTTAGATATAAAAATAGAAGGGCCCTCCAAGGTGATCTAACACTTAGAAAATTACTAGATATATGTTACTATTACAAGTTCATTCAGTTGCTTCCACTAGCTTCCTAATTATAGTTTGGCTTTGCACCTAGTACATTGCTTGCTGCTTTTCCCTTCTTGCTGCAGCTTGTGTCTTCCACCGATGGTTTTGTTTTGATACCCACCAATACTTCCTGATTGAGAAATTCCAACTTTATGGTTGCCAATCCTGTTAACACCCCTGCTTTGGAATATAAAATTTTTGGAAGATGTGTGACCCGGAACCTGTGGAATGGGGCTGTTGCATCCATAATTTCTTTCTTATACTTCCTCTCTTGTTCCGTTGCTGGCGTATGGTTTCCTTCTGTTTAAGCAACCAACTTTGGTGAATCCATGAAGACATGCAAGTCTTTCATACCTTTGCTTACAGAGGCGGCTAGCCCTGCCAATAGTGCTTAACAATCAATGGCGTGATCGAATGTGTTAAATTTCAAGCGAATGACATACGAATGCATCCTTTTCTCCGGACTAACTAGAATTATCCCCACACCCAAACCTTCTTCGATTGTTTCTTTGCCCAAGTATAACCTCTAAGCCTTTGGTGTTAGGGTTGATTTTTCCTGAAGCTTCTTGTTTAGGTTGAACATTCCCCTTTCATTTGCATCTAGTGTTTCCTGTACTTGTTCTCCTTGACCGAAGAACTTTTTCACTATTGATCCTTCGACCTCCTTTCTTTGGATGTATGAGATGTCATATGTCTGTATCTCGGCGTCCTATTTTGCTAATCGTCCTTCTTTTCCGGAAAGTTTCAGTATTTCCTCCATTGGTCCATCGATTATCACCTTAGCCTTATGTTTTATAAAGATTGCTCTCATGGATCTTGTTGTGTGAATTAGTGCTTGTACCATCTTTTCCGTTGGGGTGTAGCATATCTCCATTCCTTGTAGCGGTCAGATTACATAGGAGACAGGTATTTGGATTCCTTCCCTTTCTATTAGCAGCACAAAACTTATCGTCTCATCTTTTTGGCGTAGACATAGCATCATAATTTCACCTTCCTTTGGAACAACTAATGTTTGTAATTTGTTCAATTTCCTTTTTATCCTTTGGATGGCTTCTTCGGCTTTATTTGTCCAGCCAGATCCTTCTGTTGTCTCGAATCTTATTCGGACCTTGCGAATGGGGTACTGTAAGTCCGCCATTTTTGGGATAAATTTGCTAATGGCTGTTAGTTGTAAGAACAAACTTCGTATTTGATTTGGGCTTTTGGGGGTAGGGCTTAGAATGATTGCATGCACTTTATTTGGGTATGCTCTTACTCCTTCCTTTGTTACCATATAGCCGAGAAACCTTCCTTTCTTCACTCCGAACGAGGACGTGACCGGATCAATCTTGATGTTTACTCTTTTCAACTTTCTTAGTATTTCTTCAGCGTCTTGAACCAGGTCCAACTCACTTTTGCTTTTTATTATGATTTCTTCCAAGTATATTTCCACGTTTCGTCCTCTTTGATCGGCTAAGACCTTCTCCATCATCCTTTAGAGTGTAGCCACTGAGTTCTTTAATTCTTTCGGCATATGGGTGAAACAGTATACTCCTTCCTCCGTATGAAACCCGGTCTTTTCCTCGTCATCCTCTGTCATTCTTAGTTGGTTGTATTCCTTCGGAAGTCATAGGAAATATTTGTACGTATATCCCATTATCGATGCTAGCCCTTCCCCTTCTTCCGAAAAGGGGTACATGTCCTTGGCACATACTTTGTTAAGGCTAGAGTAATCCACTTGCACCTTCCAGGTTCCATTTGCTAGCTTAACAGGTATCGTGTTGGCAACCCACATGGGGTGCCGAACCTTTCTGATCATTCCTTCCTTTAACCATCAAAACATATTTTCTTTCAATACCAGTCTTCCGTCTGGTGTCATGGGTCGTCTCTTATGGACCGCTGGTTCGGCGAAGGGGTATATCTTTAGTTGATGCTCCATGACGAATCGTAGAACAACTGTTCTTTCTGATTCGGCCTATGCAAATACCTCCATGTTTTCCCACAGAACTTTTGTCAATAACTGTTTGCAATCGGTTGTCAACATGGTCCTTATTATTACATACTGGTCCAGACTTTCATGGCTGATGGTGAATACTTCCTCTGTGTCTTCCCTGTCCCATATTTTTTCCAGCGATACCGGACCTGAATTAGGTCCTCCTCCGGAGCTGTTTTTTGTTTTTAGTATTACTTGTTCTCTTATCCTGGACATTTTTTCTTCACGTTGACGCCACTGTACCTCCTTCCATGAATCTTGCACCCTTTCTAGATGTATGCATTCCCATAGAGCCTCCCTACTGGTTTCCATTGTTACGATTCCTTGGTAAGTAGGGATTTAATCATAGAATGGATGGTAGAACCTACCGCCCTAAGGCTTCTCATTTCGGTTCTTCCTATTATGACGTTGTATGGCGAACGACATTTTATTATCGCAAATTCCATTAGCATCATTTTACTTCTTCCTGCCCTTCCCATAGTTACTCGAAGATCTATTACTCCCAGAGGATGATATGTTTCTCCTGAAAAACCTACCATCGGAGCTCTGCATCTTCTGAGTTTTGACTTGATGTTGACATTGAGGTTTCTGAAGTAGTGTTCATACATGATCTCTGATGAACTTGCATCGTCGACAAGGATCCTTTAGACTTGATTACCTTCAATTATTCCTTCTAATATGATGGGTTCATCCATAAGTTGATACCGGGGGATCGCTGGGAAGGTGAGTTTATCTGTTAGACCGGACCTTCCTTCTTTATAAGGCCTCTTGCGATTTCCTCCTTCCCTTATCATGTTTATGATCTTTACACCGTTCCTTCCCCGATTCTCACAGCTTGGTGTTCGTAACGATCTGTCTTTACCAGATGAGTCAACTTCTCCGAGGCCACAACTTCATCTATTTGCTTTTTTAATTGATAGTAGTCGTTGGTGTTGTGACCCCTGTCCCCGTGGTAGTCACAAAATTTGTTCAAGTTTTGTTTTTCAGGAGTTTCGATTAAAGGGTGGCGGTTCTGGGAAGCTCACACTTTCCATGGCAAGGATCTCTTTCGGAGTCTTGATAAGTGGAGTGAAAGTATCTTTTCAGGGATAAGGAGTGTATACCCTCATGTTTCTTCGTGCTTCTCTCGGGCCGCCTCTATTTCTAGCTTTTTCGAGTCCTCCGGTCCATGCCGGACAAATATACCCTTTGTCCCCTTGAGAAGGACATGCCATTTCTGCTGATCCAGCGACCACTTCTCCTCTAATGAAGGCCCCGAATCTTTCAAACATTTCCTCTACCGTCTTGGGTATTTTGTCATTGAGCTTCTTGGCTAGTTCCGGATGACCATGACCATGCATAAAAGTTGAGATACGTAGAATCAGAGGAACTCCCTTTATGTGTGAACTTTCGGATTTGAACCGATCCATGAAAGCTTGCAAGCCCTCATTCTATCTCCTCTTGATGCCGTGAATTTTTGTAGGGTCTTTAGCATACCTCTTTTGGTGTGAAAATTCTTCCAAGAACTTCTGACTTAGTTCCTCGAAACTGTCCACACTCTTTGGGTCCAGGTAGTCAAACCAATTTCGTGCCGCCCCACCTAGGGTTTGATGAAACATTTTGCACCAAACAGGCATAGGCCATTCCTCTTGTTCGGCCGCCGCCGAGAAGATACCTAAACGATCTTCTGGATCCTTGTTTCCCTCATATACCCTGATGTTCCGAGGGAGTTTGACCCTCCTATGATATTTAAAACGAGTGATTCTCTGGGTAAAAGGTGTGGGTTTAGGCCTTTTGTAAGGTAAATTCAGGTCTTCGTATGCGTCCTCCAAACCTTCCTCACATTTAGAGTTCGAGATTGTTTCTTGATGTCCAAACCTTTTCCCTTTGGGTTTGGACCTTTCCCTTCTTACCTTTTCCTGGTTTATGCTTCGGTCTTCCAGCCTCCATGACCTTCTTAAGTGTGTCGGATCTTTGTTCTTGGAGGGAGTCCTCCGACTTTTAATGGCAGAGCGAGTTTGTTTGTGAGTGTTAGATGTGCCAGAAGATTCAAGAGAGAATCGGTCAGAAAAACCTCTTGCTAATGACCCAGCCAGAGCTTCCTTGTCAAAGTCAACATAGGCGAGCTTTCTTGGTGTAGCTTTTATCTTGGCTTGCTGGTTATGTTCTTTGATAATGGTTCTTAATACATCAATATTTTCTTTGATAAAGGCCAAAGAAGGGGAAGGTTTTTTTTGTTTGCACGACTGGTTCAGTGGGTCCCATATGGGTTTCCGTTCCCACGTCCCTTGTTACCGCTCCTCGAAATTCCTCCTCCATAGGCTGCGAGTCAACCATGCCTTCTTCGGTTTTCTTCTTTGGGTAGATTGAGATGCCGGGTCCTACGGATGGCGCCAAATGTTGAGGTAAATTTACGTGGGCTGCTTGGGCTTGGTAAAAAGACCTCAGCGGTAATGAATATCAAGATCAGCTTGGTTCCTCCGGAGCTTAGTCCCTCGTCTCCTAGCTGAAAATAAGAAAGAAAACCGTTAGCTCGCCTCGGGGTGTGAATCCGGGACCAACTCCGGCGTGAGAGTAAGTATAGTGGTATGAGATAAATGCGGAGAATATTCAAAGTATGGTCTGGAGTAGGTGTTATATGTATCGTCCTAGGGAAATGAGCTCTCCCTTTATACTATTTGGGATTCGCTACAAGACATAACCGTGGGGCTCTCTCTTGGTACGATCTGTCGGCTACGTGTTATTCCAAGGACAGTGGTCCTTCGCAAGGACTGTAATTTTGTTAGATTGTCCTTAGGTACCGTTGCATAAGGACGGAGCTAATAACTCCGAATCTGATATGTCCTTCGACATACCAGCTTCTTCGGAGTTCTGTGGTGACTCCGGAGCTGATATATCCTTCGACAAGTCAGTTTCTCCCGATCATTTATTTAGTTTTAGCCCATGCTATTTTGGCAGGAGTATCTAAGCTTATGTTTCTTCTTCAGACGTCCGGGGGTGACTATACCTCATCAATTGTTTTAGATAGGTCATACCAAAATATTTATGTAACATTAAATTGTTGCTAGCTGTCATACATGATGTTGGTAATGAATAACTTGTGAAGTACGATGATATAATTAAATGAGTTATATGACGTATGTTAATATGGATATGCAAACAAGAAGATTGAGAATATTTATTCATGCGATTCTTTCACTAACTCAATGAGGCATTTCCCTCAAATGGACATCCAAGGGGGAGTGTTATGGATAAATATAGAATGGATGTCCATATCTATTAGTATTAGTAGTTATCTTAATTAGAATTGTATATTGTGGAATACTCCATCTTGTATCTATATATACATACCTCCATTATGAGATTCCTTAAAGAGTATATAATGCATGAATCACGTGTTATGATTTTAAAATTCTCAAGAATAATAATTGATTAAATTATACAAGTCACTCAAATGGAGTAAAGCAAATATTTCGATATCTTTAAAGTACAAGAGATAAGATATTTGAGGTTTTTATTATACTAACCCATCCGAAAGAAATCTAGTTGTCTTTGCAGATACATGATATATGTCTGATCCCCATACCGCCCGGTCCTAAACTTGATATGTTTTCACAAGTTCCGCTATTTCATGGCGTTTCGTAAAGCAAACAATGTATGCCACTTCATCAAATCACGTAGAGATCTTGTTTATCATAAAGCGAGTTGGGTACGTGTAATACAACATATTTGCGAATCATATGGGATTCTTCAGGCCTGTATGCTCCAACAGTTGTAGAAGATAATGCAGCATGTATTTCTCAACTCAAGGATGAATACATCAAATGTGACATAACCAAGCATATTCTACCGAAGTTCTTATTTACTCACAACTTGTAGAAGAGTGGCGATATTATTGTTTAACAGATTCGTTCAAGTGATAACCTAGCAGACTTATATACCAAGGCACTTCCTACTGCAACATTCAAGAACTTGGTTCACGATATTAGAATGCGAAGACTCAAGGAACTTAAGTGATCTAGTCATCAGAGGGAGAATATACACACTACACTCTTTTTTCCTTAGCTATGGTTTTTCCCACAGGGTTTTTTCAAGCAAGGTTTTTAACGAGGCAACACATCTAAGTGTATGAGAACCAATGATGGATAGCCAAGATGGAGTCTTATGAATAATTAATAAAGTGGCTATCCACATACCTTAACTCCCTTTGGTTACATCTTTTTGTATTCCCCTCTATTATGATTGTATTAAATATAGCCCTATAAATTAAGACTTACTTTGTAGTTTATCAATCTGAATGAAATACATGTCTTGATTCTCTCTACTTTCTTCTTCTTTTATACATCGATTATATGTGTTGCTATTAGGTCGTTGTTTCACAACAATATTTTGTTTATTATAACATTGTTTGTGTTTTGATGATGATAAAACCATTTCTACATCTATGGCGAGGAGCTTAAGGGTCTTATAAGCTAGCTTATTTTCTAAAGTTTATAGTTTTTATTAAGCTATTTAGTGTATAAAGTTTACAACTTTATTAACTAATTAGTTGAGTAAAAGCTAATAAAGAAGTAATCTTTAGTGTTTGTTTTAGTTTATAAGATCGAGTGGCTAGTTCGTCTCTGTTTCGTCCAACGGGTTCTACTTTCTTTTCTATTTCAATACTTAGTAGTTTTAGTTTAATTAGATAAATATGTTTATGATTGTTAATTTGATTGTTGCTATGATTTGTGAGTAGTTATTATATGCTTGTTAAGTTAGTAGTGACTAGTGAATTAAGTGTGAAATTAAAAGGGATTGTTGATTAATAATTTTCGGATTATTTAGATTACTTGTTTGGTTATTTTGACGGGCAAAAGCCGAAAGGATAACTAAATATTAATCTAGTAATTAATACCAATATAAAAGATTGTTTTCAAAATAAACCAACGTTGTGAGAAAATAGTTTTTTAAACGAGTACTAATTCATCAATAAAAACTTACCTTCATACTTAATGATCTTTTTGCCTCACTTGACAAGGATATCCGTTAAATATATATTTTAGATCTTTTAGTTTATTAAATCGTAGTTTTAATCATTAGTTTAAAAACAAACCAAAAATATTTGATTATCAAGCATCCAATTAAAAACATAAACGTAAATCTTTATTCATATCTCGCCGTGGATTCGACTCCAGAAGATTTAATTATCACTTGTCCTCACGTGATTCTTTTATCTAATGGGAATATTATTACCGAGCTCGACTATATTTTCGAGAGAGGTCAGTTTTTTGGCGCCGCTGCCGGGGAGATTTTGTAACAACCCGAGTTTTAGGTCAACGTCTATCCCTAGCTAAGATAGTTATTTTAGTTACGTAAATAATTATAGTCGTTTATGTTATATGAGGTTCGATAGAAATTTTCTTTGATGAGGTAATTTCAATCCGTGGTTGAGTTTTTATTTGTTTTTAGCGTCTAAGAAAGTCAGAAAAATTTATATTATTGCTCCGAGAGCGTGGTTATGTTATTTTTGTATTTTTTGACATTTCCCCGAGTTTTTGTAAAAACCATTTTATAGGTCGTGTTTTACGAGGTTTAACTATTATTAAACGTTTCAAAGTAAAATTAGTGGGACAAATTTAAAATATTTATAAACGTGGTGTGACCCGAGTATTTGGCCGAGTTTAAGTAAAAGAAATAACACATTGGACTAGTTTTAAAAGGACTTGAAGATGGATGGGCTAAAGGTGTCAAATGGCTAAAGATGTTTTCTATATAAAGAAACACACACACATGCATAACATTTCTTTACCAAAATTTGTTTTCTCCTCCCCTTTCTCTCCTTGTTTCCTTGTCCGTTCGAACCACCAACACCACCATAAGGTCACCATCAAAAATTATTTACTTACATGCATTACAATCAAGTTATACCATATTAATCCTTATTTAATCCTCTATATTTCCTATTAAAGAAACCTAACATGCACTAAGATTTGAAGAAGTTGGATTTTAGGTCAAGTTCTAGTTATTGGTGTATAAAGGATTTTTTGAAAGAGTTGTTAATAAGTGTTATTATGTTTGGTCTTACATGCAATTAAATCCAAATACACCATATTAATCCTTGTTTAATCCTCTACATTTCCCACTAAAAAAACCTTACATGCATTGAGTTTTGAGAAAGTTAGAAATTCAAGTGTGTTCTTGGAGTTTTGATCTAAAAGGAAGGTTTACTAGTTGATTTGAAAGTAATTTCAAGTATGAACATATGTTTGATAGTTTCGGTACATGTTTTTAGGCTAGTTAAACATGTTGGGATAGTTATATTTTGATAAAAATATGATTTGGTATGACTTTGGGTTGACTTTATTTGACCAGAAAGTTTGACCTGGTCATAGCGTGTCGAGAAATTTTTGAAATCTATCTTAGGCTTTTGAGAATGATAAAGGATGTTCTAAGGTCCGTTTTGATATAAGGTGGGCCTTGTAACTCCTAAAAACAAACGTTTTAAGGTCGAGTCAAGTTTGGGTAATTTTAGGGTAAAAAGTCAACTACGAACTTTGACTTTTAAAAGTCAAACTTTCGTATACTTTTGAACATAGTTTATAATAAGCAAAGGGTTCGTAATGTTAGTTAAACTAAAGTGAAAATGATAAGTTGGGATTGTATTATCCTTACTTTCGGCAAATTTTCTAAAAAAGGAAACTTTATGGAAAAAGATGTACTCCCTCCGTCTCATTTTTATTGTCCATGTTTTTTTTGGGACGTCCTATTTAATTGTCCACTACTAAAAATAGATAGGGAAGTTTGATCAAGTTTACTATATTACCCTTGTTTGAAATTATTATTACGAACTTTAAAGAAGACTTTAATAAATTAGCTAAGGGTAAAACTGTTATTCTGTCAAAAAGTAAGAGAGAAAAAGGAGTAATAAATGCACTTTTATTAAACTGTGTGTTTTTTGTCGGGGGACAATAATTATGGGACGGAGGGAGTAATATTGATAAAGTGCGTCAATGAGAAATGTTTTGCGTCGCACTTGGAGATTGTAGTATATGATTGTATATACGTAATAGTAATAAGTATATGTATATGCAAGTATGCATTATATGAAGTATTATACTTTAAGTCACGTACCACCATATATGTATTATATAGGTCGCGGTTAAGACGTAAAGCAAGTTACGTTTGTTGAGTTGATTGATTTGGATCTTTTGATTAAGGTGAGTTCATAGTCTCGCATTAAATTCTTTTAAATGTTTTTAAACCCGCGAGGGGGATACATGTGTCACACCCCGCCAAGGCGGAAACGCGAGGCGTAAACAAGAATGGATATCATCACAACACATGGTGTCTATATAGAGAATACTAAAATGAAAACTAAAGTAAAGCAAAGACACAAAGTGTCATAACAATACCCAAAACCTAATGGTGTCTTTATTAATGAGAAAGAGTCTCGTCAATAAATGACATGCAAAACATAATCCAAACAATTCATGCAAACGCAATTATTCAAAACAGAACGCATAAATAAACTCCAAGCATCCTACGGTCTCTTCTAGCCACTTCGCTCTATCTTAGCACCATTAAGCTCACCTGAAAATGATGCTTAAAACGTCAACATAAAGTTGAGCGAGAATCATAGGTTTACGACATACAACAATATCCAAAATAAACTTTTAATTAGCTGCTGCAATTACCAAAACAATTCATGACAACAAGTAACAACAACGGGACGGAACGTGCCCACGATCCACAAGCACACCAAAACAATGAGGTAGGCGTACCTCGCCGCTCCACTAATAGTCATAGAAAGGAATACAAATCCCAATTCCAGACTCTTGGTACCGAAGTCACAATATCACAAGGAGTTGATCACCTCCAAGGATCTTACCCACAAAGTAGGCGAAGTCACATCTCATAACACTGGGTAGGAACGTTACCCCCGCTCCAAATCTCACAACATAACAATATCAACAAGACAAGACAAGACAAGCAAAACCAAACAAGACAAGACAACCAAACAAGACAAGCATCATTCTCACCCCAAAATAACATGAGAAAAAGGGGCTATGAAACTCACCTTTGCTTAGCTTTCCAAAAGATTCCAACAATAAGCTTCACAAACAACTAGCACAAATCTATACAACAAAATAACTCGTGTTACACGCTACTAAGCCAAAAGCTTAATACACATGTAACAATCATATTATGGATGTCTAAGGTGTTTAGTTACCCTTATGGGTCACCCCGACACCATGCCCGACATTAACCAATTGGTTTACACATTATTTCAAAGTCTTACAATTTACCCAAAAACGCAGAATTTTGACGCGACTTAACGTACTCAAAACCTCTACTTACTGACCTCCATAATTCATACAAAAAATCACCTATGTTCATTTATGAGTATATTAACTATCTTATGATTCCCAAGAGCCATTTACATGCACAAGTACTCCTAAGAAAATCCAACTTCAAAACAGTCCCAATTCGGATCTGATTGAACACTAAAAAGTATGACCCTAAAAACCATACTTAGAAAACGAATCAGAGGCTAAAAATTTATGGAAGTTTAATAGACACATAGAAATTGACTTCTTTAAAAGGGATAAGCTAAATTCGAATTTTAAGTGGGGGGTTTTATACCTCGTAATCTGACCTAAATCTGACCCATATTTACTGCTTTGACAAATTTTCTTGCAACCAACGTTTGAATGAGTTTCCGACCTCATAAACCTTCGAGGCCGGATGTTCTGAAAACTAGACTCTCTGAGCGACGTTATAGGCACCGGAAACTTGACAAAAGCTATTACCATCATTGAGATAATGGCCGAACAACACAGCCCTAATTCTGCCTCAATCCAAATCAAATTCTAACTCGAATTAAGTTTAACCAATTACATCCATAAGCTTCCAATTAAACCCTAATCATTATAACATGATTATTATATCATTAATTTACTGATTTTACAAAACCCTAATTCTATCATAATAATTATTACATGAATTAATGATTAATAACTAATAATGATTAATTAAAACTTACCTTAGAGCTTGATTTCTTCACAAAAGCAAAAACCCTAATTTTTCCTCTTCTTTTCTCTCTTGTTCGACCGATCACACAAAGGGGGAGGGTTTGAGATTTTATTTTGTATTTATAGACCCCCAATTAATTATAGATAAGATCTAATTAGTATTTATTTCCTTTTGAAATTCATTTTTTTCTTTCTTTTTCCTCTAAAATTCGTTTTTTACTATTCATGTATAAAAAAATATTATTTATTTATTTATTTATTAATTATTTAGTTATTTGCTTTAACTTAAGTTTTTATAAAAACCTAAGCTTATTTGAGCATACCTTTTTGCGTAAACGCAATTTACTAGACCTTTAAAAATAATTAACTTTTCATTTTTATTAAACCTAACCTTCCAAAAATAGAAATTTCATTTCTTCCTTATTCTAACTACTAGAACCTAATCTC
>BQNB010135395.1:0-18164 GCA_026074375.1 Tanacetum coccineum | reverse complement strand
ATCTTGTGCAAGGTTTCTACTTTTCTGTTAAACATATTAGCTGCTATAATTGTGTGTCGTGTGCATCTTCAAGATTCGTAGTTCTGCGCCAGTTTCTAGGTTGTAGGTTGTTTATTCCTACAGGTGGTATCAAGAGCTTTGGTTCGCGAGTTCTGGTAATCTAGGTTCGAGTTTTGAAGACTTTTGTTGATCGCTTATTTTTGAGAGAGCAAGTCGTTTTCTGTTTGGGTTTCAATGATATGGACAACAAAAGGGTTCTTAGGTTCGGTTTAGAACAACAAGAAAGTGCAGCGGGTTTGACAGTTAAGGGTTCTTTGAAATCTTGTTCAACACTATTGCGGAACCCATGTAAAAATATTGAAACGCTATGGAACTCATGCCTCAAATCAACCAAATTAAACTTTGATCAAAATCAACAATGAAACTCAAAGAAGGAAACTCCACAAATTAATTTTCTTTAATCCGATCCACAAATTAATTTTCTTTAGGAAACTCCACAAATTAACAATCTAAATTCCTTCTTCCCTTTTGTTTGAATCCTGTTATAACCCCTGAAATTGGGATTAATCATTGATTGATTAATCTCATATCGAGCGTGTTAGGCGGGTTTCTCATCTTGGGTTTTTGTAATTTAGATCTGTTATTCTCCTCTTCAAATCAATTCCATTTCCGTTTCCGATTAATCCCTGCCTCCATTAAACCCTAGCTATTTTCGATTAATAGACCTCCCTTCAATCCAAAGATGGGTAGCTTTCGTTCAAAGGAAGATGATGTGTCAAAGATTTCGACTTCGATTTTTGTTACAAATTTCCCGGACTCCTTCTCTGCTAAGGATCTATTCCACTCATGTAAGCAATATGGTCACGTGGTCGATTCGTTTATTCCAATAAAGAGGACAAAAGATGGTAAGCGTTTTGGATTTGTTCGATTTATCAATGTCTTTAATGTGGAGAGATTTGTAAATAACTTATGTACGATTTGGGTGGGTCGATCGAAATTCCATGCTAATGTTGCAAGATTCAAAAGAGAGTACATGAAGGGAAGTGTTAACGTGGATAAGACTAAGAATGAATCGAATAAAAGGAAGTTTGATGGGTCTCATAAGAATGTGGAAAATACAATTATTGGTAAATCATTTGTGTCTGTGGTGAAGACTAGCTGAATGCCAATAGATAAGGAATTTCCTACTGCGATTGTCCTTGAAGACGATTGTTTGAATGTGAAGGATCTCACTCTGTCGTTGATGGGAAGAGTCAAAGAGATGGCCTCTTTAGTCAATCTTAAGAAGGCGCTTTGTAATAAAGGATTTGATATGGTTAAGATTAGCTATTTGGAAGAACTTTGGGTATTACTAGAATTAGAGACTGCGAAGGCTAAAGATTCATTTAGGGGTAATGTTGGTGTAACAACCCACTCCGGAAAAGAGGCCGAAACGTCATAATCATGGTGTCATATCAAAGCATAATAAAGGCGGAATTGGACGGTGTTCCGTTTAAATTCTGGTCGGGTCACTACTTTCAACGTTATTGCTGCTACATGGGTGGTTATTGTTGTTGAGATTATGATGAGTTGAATATTCATTCCAAACGAATTTGCTTTCTTTCTAAGGGTTTGTGAGCACATCTTACAAGAGCTTTAAAATTGTTTTTCGGGTAAGGTTTATTGGGTGCGGCAAGTGAAGTTCTAGGGTAGACTCCTGAATTTTCCGAAGAGGAGGAGGAAGACGAATTATCAGTGGAGGATAACAATGATGGCAGAATTAATGATCTCGAGGCAAATAATGGCATTGATGAGAGTGACGTGGAGGAGGTGCTTGAAACACTGTTTGATCAACCTGATGATCAGAAGGACAAACACTCGGAAGATCCTTTTGGTTTATACCCTTTATTGAACAAAGAAAATATCGAATTTGCACGAAAGGTTACTGAAGAAGATCATAGTTTGTCTCATCCGCCGGGTTTCACTCCGGAGGAGGGTTTGAATGAAGGTAATACTGTTAATCTTGACATGAAGGACTACGGAGAAAATGAGAGAGATGACAATTCGTTTGTTAACCTTGAAGATGGTAAGGATAATTCTGAGTCGGTAAACAAAAATTCAGAATCAAAGCGTTCGGGTCACTCTAAGTACTCTGTTCTGCCGCGAACGGGGGGTTCTATTTTAAATCTTATGGAGGAAGTTGTGAAGGTGGGCCAAACTATGGGTTATAACATGGATGGGTGCATCAAGGATATCACTGAGATCATTGAATCCCAAAGAGAATTTGGGGTTAATCGATGAATTTTATGTCTTTGAACGTTCAAGGCCTCGCCCAAAAGGCCAAAAAAGATTGGGTAAAGGAGTTGTGTGTTAAAAATAAAGTGAATTTTGTGGGTCTTCAAGAAACTAAGATGGGGTCTATTGATCTAAGTAGTGTGAGGTCTTGCTGGGGTAATTCTAATTTTGATTATGTGCATAGTGATTCCGTTGGTAACTCGGGAGGGATCTTGTGCATTTGGGATCCTAATTCTTTTCGGAGGAGTAGCTTTACGAGATCGGACTATTTTGTCATTGTTCGAGGTGTGTGGTTGAAATCAGGGATTGATCTTATGATAGTGGTTGTATATGCGCCTCAAGAGGCTAAAGAAAAGCGTATGTTATGGGATTATTTGGCTCATGTGTCGAATCAATGGGTTGGTAAACTTGTTATGATGGGCGACTTTAATGAGGTGAGATATAAATCGGACAGATATGGTTCGAATTTTAATGCTCACGACGCTGAGATTTTCAATTCATTCATATACAACGCGGGTCTTGATGAAGTCCCTTTAGGAGGAAGTGCTTATACCTGGTGTCTCAAATCTGCTTTAATGAGTAAGTGGATAGATTTTTTGTTTCCGGAAATTTTGTTGAGCATGTGTCCTAAGTTCACTGCTTTTAATTTGGAGCGGTTTTTTAGACCATCGTCCTATTTTATTACGTGAAGTCAGGTATGATTACGATCCTATTCCTTTTTGATTCTATCGTTACTGGCTGGAAGTTGATGGTTTTGACAAGTTGGTTAGGGATTCTTGGAACATGGCTCCTGTTAACAAGAAAAATGCCATCTGAAACTTCATGGATAAACTTAAATTTCTTAAAGACCGCATTCGGAGCTGGCTCTCTATTCATAGGTTGAATTACGGTCGAGGTGAGATTATTTCCTTAAAGAGGTTGCGGTCTTGTGATGAGGTTATTGATAAGGGAGATTGCTCGAATGAGGTGGTCCATAAACGTACGGAGATTCTCAACAAGATTCATCAGGTAAATAATATTCAAGCTTCAGAAATTGCTCAAAAAGCCAAGATTAAATGGGCAATCGAGGGAGATGAAAATGTGAAGTTTTTTCATGGTATGCTAAACAAGAAGCGCAATCAATCTAATATTCGGGTTTTTTTTTTTTTCTTTAAATTTTTTTTTCGTTTTCTTTTTTTTTTTTATTTTTCTTTTTTATATATTTTTTTTTTTATTTCTTTTTTTTTTTTTCTTTTTTTTTTCTTTTTTTTTTTTCTTTTTGGGGTATTATGGTGAATGGGACGTGGGTCGATGACCCGGTTCAGGTGAAGCGTGAATTCTTTGAACATTTTCGGGGTAGGTTCGATAAACCATCAGTGAATCGAGCGTGTATTGATACCCCTTTTCCTGTCTCCCTATCGATTGATCAGAAAGAGGATATGGAACGCAGGATTTCTAAAGAGGAGGTTAAAAGGGCTGTGTGGGATTGCGGCGTTGATAAGTCTCCGGGTCCGGATGGTTTTTCATTTAGCTTTTACCGTCATTTTTGGCCTGTGATTGAGAAGGACGTGTTCGAGGCTGTTGACTATTTCTTCATGTATGGTGAAAATTACCGTATGGATGTACTCGAACTTTATTGTTTGATTCTAAATCCTTGATGCCAACATGGTTAAGGATTTTCGTCCTATAAGTTTGATCGGGAGCTTATACAAGATTATTGCTAAAATCTTGGCGAACCGATTAGTTGGTGTGCTTGGTGATCTTGTCAATGAGGTTCAATCAGCTTTTGTGGCGGACAGACAAATCCTAGACGGTCCATTTATTCTTGATGAGGTTCTTCAATGGTGTCGTAGGAAGAAAAAACACGCTCTTATTTTCAAAGTTGATTTCGAGAAACCTTTTGATTCGGTCCGCTGGGATTTCGTAGATGATGTGTTAAATAAATTTGGTTTCGGTGAAAGATGGAGGACTTGGATTCAAAGTTGTCTTAGATCATCCAGGGGGTCCATTCTTGTCAACGGTAGTCCTACGGAGGAATTTCAATTTTTTAGAGGTCTTAAACAAGGTGATCCTTTATCCCCTTTTTTATTCATTCTTATTATGGAGAGCTTGCATATTTCTTTTCAACGTGTGGTAGATGCGGGTTTGTTTACGGGGATCAAAATTAATTCCATGGTGAATTTGTCTCATTTGTTTTATGCGTATGATGCAATCTTTCTTGGCCAATGGAGTGAGCTCAATATCGATTCGTTAGTTCGAGGGTCTTAGGTTTTGGATTGTTTTTTCCCGGGCTTCTGGTCTTCGTATTAACATGTGTAAGAGTAAGATTATGGGTGTTAACGTTGAAGATGGGATGGTTAAAAACGCGGCTTCTAAACTTGGGTGTCTTGTCCTTAAGACTCCATTCACTTATTTGGGTACGAAAGTTGGGGGAAATATGTCAAGGAAGCAAGCTTGGAAAGAAGTGGTGGACAAGGTGTTATCTCGTCTTTCTAGATGGAAGATGAAACTCCTTTCAATCGGAGGCAGACTCACTCTTCTTAAGTCCGTGTTAGGATCTATGCCAATCTTCCATATGTCCATTTTTAAGGTTCCCTCGAGTATTCTTAAATCTCTTGAATCTATTCGTAGTCGGTTCTTTAATGGCCAGGATCCGAAGAGTAACAAAGCTTCTTGGGTAAAGTGGAACAAGGTCCTAACTCCGAAGGATAAAGGGGGTTTAGGGGTATCAAGCTTGTTTGCCCTTAATAGAGGTCTCATGCTCAAGTGGGTTTGGCGGTTCTATTCTCAGAAATGTTCCTTATGGACTAAAGTGATTAAGGCTATTTATGGGGAGGACGGGAATTTGAACAAGGATGTTTCTGGTGGAGTTCGAACCTGCTGGACATCGATAGTTCACGAAGTAAGGGTGTTACAAGGTCGGGGTATTAATGTTGCAGATTACATCCGATTGAAGCTGGGGAATGGGGAGAACACGCGGTTCTGGGTCGACAATTGGTATGAAGGCGGTGTCATCAAAGAGCTGTTCCCACGTATGTTCGCTCTTGAGTTGAATAAGAATGCTACTGTTAGTTCGAAATTGAATGCGTCAAGTTTAGATAACTCATTTCGAAGAAAAGCGAGAAGTGGAATTGAAGAGATGCAACTTAACTCTTTGGCTGAGATTTCTCGGATGACTACTCTCGTGCCTTGCGAAGATCGTTACGTTTGGACGTTAGAAAGTGATGGGGTCTTTTCGGTGGCTTCAATTCGAAAGGAGATTGATGGGAATCGGTTTCAGGATGTTAGTTTGCCGACTAGGTGGGTTAAATCCGTGCCAATCAAGGTGAATATCATAGCTTGGAAAGTCAAATCTAACGCGCTCCCAACGCGTTTTAATATCTCTCGTCGTGGAATGGATATTGATTCGATTGTTTGTCCCATTTGTAATGCCGGTGTGGAATCGACAAACCATATTTTCTTTCAATGCGTTGTAGTGAGACAGATTATGCGTAAGATATCTTCTTGGTGGAATATTGACTATTCGGATGTGAATTCTTACGAGGAATGGCGTTCTTGAGGGTGTATACTATGGTTTGTGGTGGTATATGTGAAACTTTCGCAACAAGCTTCTGTTTGATTAGAAGATCCCTGAAAAGGCGCTGATATTTGATAATTTAGTTTCTAGTTCTTTTTATTGGTGTAAATTTAGATGTAAAGCGTCGTTCAAGTGGGACGATTGGCTTAAGAACCCTTATATTGTTCTTGTTTGATCTAGCTCCTTACTAGTGTTTTAATAAATCGCCGTTAAAAAAAACAACATAGCCTACAATAATGTGTCTGGTATAAAATGCGTCGAAGGTAAAAACTTTGAGACATATCCTAGATCTTTCATGCTCGTCTAGAACACTTATCACGTTTGAGAAATTCATCATCCTTTGTAGGTTTGAGAAATGCTAGTTTTAAGGGTTTGTTTTGAGGGTTTGATACACATCTAATTTGAATGACTCGATAATTTTATAAGGGTTCTAACTTATTTTTCAATTTTAGCCAAGCTTTAAAAATCAACACTCTAAGCTTATTATAAAAAAACAAACCATATAAATCAGATTTTAGGTAAATGACTCATAATCCAACTGTACTTAAATTAATTGCTTTTCTGTTCGTGTGGGGCTCTCAAAGTCTTGAGGTTACTTGGCTCAAAGCATAAAGTCTACTACGTAGTTTGTTTTTGTTTCTGTTTGTGAAGCCTTGCCACCAACCCTATCTAACCTCTCTATCCATATAATTTAGTGTTACCTATACAACTCATGCACATTTGTATTTTTTATGAGACAAAGTTGTTATCTTGATTATTTTCCCCCCAAAAGAGTATGTACTACATTTGATTCATGATTTCATGTCGATCTACAAGTTATTTTGCTACTTGCGCAATCAAGACTCGCCGTCTACATTCTTTGTCGCAGTGTCATTCATAACAAATATTCCGGTTTTATGCCTTTATCCGACCTCCGGACACCAAACTATAGATCAAATTTTCGTGTTGAACTTATGTTCATGTATGACAAAAATAATCTTCAAAGATGACATTGTGTATATGTGCATATTCTCACTTGTTTTTTTATACTAATTGTGTGTAACATTGAACTTAATCTAAGATGAATCATGAATGCGACATTTATTAAATTGCATGTATATGCACAAGTGAATAACTTTTCAATGCATAAGTTACAAATTTGTAAGAAAAAAATTATTTGAAATTTAAGATTACTGAAATATTAAGGCTGACAATCATGACAGAGTCAATTTTATAATATTGGGGGTTTGGGGCTCAATGAACATATATTATTGAGTAAACTGTAAAAATCATCCCTGTGGTTTGTAGTTTGTGCCACTAATCATCCCTCGCCGATACTATTGGCACTAATCAACCCTAATGAGTGAAACCGTATCTGACAAAATTTCATCCCTAGAGGATGAATTTTTGTAAAACTGTTTGTAAACTATTATGGCAAAAATCATCCCCAATAAGTAAACAAAAAATGTGATTTTTGCAGGACATTTGGCACTCAAGGATGATTAGTGCTAATAGTATCGGCTAGGGATGATTAGTGCCACAAACTACAAACCACAGGGATGATTTTTGCAGTTTACTCTATATTATTTAATCGACTAACCTAATGACACTTTAGCTCCATCACCTTTTTTCCCCCTATATGATCGGGACTTTGGGCACTTATTTAGGCCTTTTGAGGCTCAACTTATTTTTAAGTTAAGCAGCTCTATTAATAATAGTGCACAATCATATTTTGAGCAAGTATTTATAAGTATACACATTCACGATGAAGGACAAAACGCTGGCCGTTTTTGTCCGGATGTGCTACAGTACCTTTTTGGGCCGGCTGGCTTGGGCCAGCCCGATTTTTTTTTTTTTTTTGTTTTTTTTTAAATTTGTATGCAAAAAGTAGGAGGAAAAAAAAAATATTACAAAAGTTCCGATTTATTCAGATAAAAAAAATACCCGCGGAAACATCTTCGATACCTAATAACTTTAAAATAATTGATATGGTCACAAACGTACAACCCATTATATTAAAAAAAAAACCATATATAAAAAAAAACACTTTAAACATGAGGCCCAACACATAAGCTATTAAAAAAATTGTTACTAATATACTGGCCCAAAGTAAAAAAAATACAAAACGGTCCCTCAACTTTTAACTATTTACGATTTTCTTACACAAAAAATCCCGTAAAAAATAAATTAAAATAACACTCAAGTTTTTATTGTTCACAACTTTTTTACATTCATCGGCCCCAAAAAAAGATATCGCACCGGTCCCAAAAAAAGAAAAATATCGAAGAAAAAATTTAATTTTTTATACTAATTGTGTGTAACATTGAACTTAATCTAAGATGAATCATGAATGCGACATTTATTAAATTGCATGTATATGCACAAGTGAATAACTTTTCAATGCATAAGTTACAAATTTGTAAGAAAAAAATTATTTGAAATTTAAGATTACTGAAATATTAAGGCTGACAATCATGACAGAGTCAATTTTATAATATTGGGGGTTTGGGGCTCAATGAACATATATTATTTAATCGACTAACCTAATGACACTTTAGCTCCATCACCTTTTTTCCCCCTATATGATCGGGACTTTGGGCACTTATTTAGGCCTTTTGGGCTCAAACTTATTTTTTAAGTTTAGCTAGCTCTATAATAATAGTGCACTAGCATATTTGGCAAGTATTATTCACAGTGTATGCAATATAGATCAACTTATTATCTGGTCTAATATTATGTTTTTTATCGGGTCTAAATAGTTCATCGACAATAAAGATGTTATAAGACCGTTCGGTGTCGCATCTTTAATAAATTATCGACGGCAATTAGCAGGGGCTGCTCAACCTTAACGGAGGCCTAAAGCAAAACTTCAAAACGAGGCTTTTTTATCCAATTTTTTTGCCGAAAAATTACTTGTATTAAAATTACTTTTCTAGCATCTTTTTTAATTAACTGTAGTTTTGAAAACTTCTTTCTGCCTAAGTAAGTGTCACCGGAATTGTTAACACTATTGTATAATCAATATATGCATTAGAGAAATAATTTAGAATTCAAAGATAATCAATTGTATCAAGCGGTGTATCATTTCTTTTACATATATACTTTTACTCAAAACTATGATTTTCGAAAAAAATCTATGTCGTTAATATCCGAACGCTTGTTATGACTTAAAGAACTTTCAAGATGAAGACAACTATCTTTTAGCTTGTTAACAATAAGTGACTTTAAAGTATTCCATGCTCAGTAGACAACTAAACATACCGTCATACACTCTAAAATGATAAATCTGCTTTCAAATGATGAAATAACTTAATCTACATCGTATAAGATGTAATAAGTTCTAAAAATATCTTTGGGGATTTATAGCATAATTGTCAATATTATCCAACACATTTCCTATTATTACAGATGATTCATTTTTCTCTTCAAAATTTGGTTCTTCGTCCATTTATTTAACAATTTCTTTGGCGGAAATTGAGGTATTTTTTAATCCACCATCTTTATATATTTTTTTTGGAGAAAGCAAGACTATCGAATGAAAACTTTGAAGTATTGAAAGCAACTTTCGATTGAAGAATGATACAAGAAGAGATGACAGAAAGCCAACGAGTGAAAGTATTGTTGTGGAGAACTAAACGTTGTTTTATCCATGTAAGTGGTTAAATGATTATTGATAAAAATCTTCTAACCACATTTTAAATGGTCTTATTAAATCAACCTTTGCTTCTCTTTTATGATAAAATAGGTTATTTATATACTTAATATATTGATTTAAACTTTTACAACTAACATGCTTTAAAAATACATACAAAAGAGGCTCAAAATTTCTAATTACATAACATTTATCGGCTAATTGAGGTCTTACATAACCAAACTTTCAAAATGATGGTCAAAAAACACGTGGCAAACTTTATACATATGCAAGTTCTATGAAATTGGGGCCTTAAAAGATTGAGGGGCTAAAGCCCTAGCTTTACTTGCCTTACCCTTAATCCACCACTGGCAACTAGGTAAACAAAATTGATATTTGTAGCCAAAACTCCATAAAACGTGAGTTTGCTATCACACACACATGAAGAAAGAGACAAGAGCACAAGATTCTCACAATAAAAATAGTGTTATCCAATAACACTTCACTTAAGCACCTATAAAAACTCTTATAAAGAAATTAGCCTTGATCAATAATTTATGGGTTTAAGGTTGCTTGAATCTTCATTCATGATGAAATCTCATAAATTATGGCCTACAATATAAAATGAAAGGTTATAGTAGTTGAAATCTCATAAAAGTAGGCTTAAATACTGCAAAATGGTTGCTTTATATTCCCTCAATGTTCAAATTAGTTTATTATTAAAAGATTCTTACAAATACTATGGATTTTATTGTACTCATTAGAGGGTAGGGTATGGTGACGAGAGGCCTTCGCCACTCCGACGTGGCCTTCGCCACCCTCTCGCCACCATACCAGCCGAGCTCGCCACTGGCTCAAAACCAACATTCTCGCCACTTCGACGACGAGACTACAAGACAAATAATATATACGTTATTTTTTTTAGCCGTTGCAATTTAAAAAAAACTTTATTTTTTAATTTATACCCACTTTTACACTATAAATACTACCTCATTTTATCAAATTTTATACAACTATCCTTTCAAAACACTACATCAATTCAAAACACTAACAATAAACATAATGAGTGATTCCGAAAGTGGTGATTCTGATGTTTAAGATTTCAAAAATCTTGACATGATTTTTGAACTTGGTCGGTTAGAGCAAGAACAACAAGAAGAAGCAGAGCGGGTGCGCAACCGAAACTATATCTATCGGGAACGGGTAGAAGCTGAAGCACGGTTGATGGCGGACTATTTTGGTCCTCGGCCAAAATATCCCGATTATATTTTCGTTACGGTATCGTATAGCCGAAAACTAATCTAATACATATTTTAGGTATTAAAATTGACATGAAAGTACTCATCAGAACATCGTCATTTCCCGCATTTACGATTCTTTAGAGTCCGTCCCCGATGCAATCTGGTATATCCGGTTTTAGTGTTATTATGAAATGCACTACGTCATACGCCAATTGGCATACGGCGTAACACCTGATTCATTAGATTGATATTTGCAAAAGGGTAGCCATTGCGCACACGCGATTGTTTCGATTTATTTTACTATGAGCTTATCGGAAATGTTTTGCCAAGTATTTACGAAAACCTGACTTCAATGACATTCAAAAGTTATACACCGCACACAATAATATTCATGGTTTTCCTGGAATGCTTGGAAGCATTGATTGTATGCACTGGGAATGGAGAAATTACCCAAAAGCATGGCATGGGCAATTTGGTAGAGGTGATAAAAAGTACCCAACTATATTGCTTGAGGCTGTTGCTTCATATGATTTGTGGATTTGGCATGCATTTTTTGGGGTAGCTGGTGCAAATAACGATTTAACTGTTTTGAATAATTCTCCGTTATTTGACGACCTTCTTGATGGCATCGACCCAGTGGCTCCGTTTGAATGTAACGGGGTTACATTCGAAAAAGGGTATTATCTAGCCGATGGCATTTACCCACAATGGGTATCTTTTGTTAAATCATTTACGGTTGCAAGTTCAGAAAAGAATGTATTATATAAACGGAAACAAGAAGGTGCTCGAAAAGATATTGAAAGAGCTTTTGGAGTCCTTCAAAGACGTTGGCGTATTATAAATCAACCGGCGCGTGTTTGGACTATCAACAAGCTACGCAGAGTTATGCATACTTGCATCATATTGCATAATATGATTTTAGAAGATCAAAAGTATGCCTTAAGCGATTTTGACGAAGAAAGTTATATTTGTCCCCAACCAAATATATTAAGGACATGGGTCGAGCGATGCGATATCCGACGAAAAAAAGACAAAGAACTGCGTGATAAAAATACACACGCAAAGCTTCAACGTAATATTATTGAGCATCTTTGGCAACAACATCAACAAGAACATTAGTTTATTTATAATTTGATGTATGTTTTTAATTTTCGCATATGTTGTTGAATTTCGCAATGTTTTTTTTATGTATTGTATTTTAATTTGTGTGAAATAAATTATGTTTGTGTGAAAAAAATTGAAAAAAAAAAAAATAGTTAGTGGTGGCCCTAAGTGAAGAGGTGAAGGTGTGTTATGAGTGAAGGGGTATTTTTGAGTGGGAGTGAAAAGCTGATGTAGCAGGCTGTGGGGCCCGTTTCGTTTTATGGCTTAAGCCACCATAGCCTACCCTCTTAGAATAAGTATAATTTCATCACTGAAAAAATAAAATATTTATCAAAAAGTCCAAAGTAAGTGAGTACTCTTTTATTTGTACCACATGATACTCAAAGCTTTTATTTCACAAATCTTTGACTTTGTATAATCGAGTAAAATGGACTCAAGATGTTTTAATGTGATTAAAGTTTGATATTAATGCGTATACATCTACATAATTGAATGAAGTGTGAGATCTTTCAAAGTTTATATATACATTTTATCATATGTGATTGAAATAATACCTTTTAGTGATGATAAGTGTCATTCTCATATTCATAAGTATTAATGTAAAATGGTGCTTAACTCTAGTTGGGTCGAATAGAACATGATGTATTATACACTTAAAGTGATCACTTTAAGACAACTGTGAAGGTTTTGTATCAAAGTTATATAAACCGAAACAGTGTGGAAAACTCCATGTAGCTAACTAAAAAGATAAAGAGCACTTCCAATGTGTACATCAATTGTACATTTTGCGCTAGAATAGTTCAAGTTATAATTAAAGGAATCAAAAGAACAAAATTGAAGCTAAATGTTCTTAATTAACATACATGACGACCCACTAAGCTTCGACATTGAACATGCCAATGAGTAGGAAAACTAAAACATTCATGATAACATAAATCGAAGCTTTAATACAACGTTGCAAGACAAATTTGCAGCAAACACATTTATATTTAAGCTTCAATACGCACAACAATGCTTTCTTGATTATCTTCGTATATATCCGTAATTCGTGAATACATGTATGTGTTATCGTTTTATTATTTTTTAGCGATTGGAGAAATATATATACATTGAAACAAACAAGAAGCTAGATAAACAAGATTACGGCGCCGAAATCAAAGTTTTATCCCACACTTGGATAATAAATAGGAATAAAAATGCAAATCTCATTTGGTTAGATTGGATCTATGATCAAAAGAAAGCTTGTAATATCTCTTTGTAATTTGCTTACTCTCTAGTTTCTTGCTAGAGTTTGTTCTTTTTAATATATCGTCGTTAAAAAAAATAAAAAACAAGTTTGTACAATATTTGATCGGTTTATGAATCCGGTGTACCATAGAAGGGTTAATTTTCTACTCATTTGAAGGTTCTAGTAGGCATGCGGATAGATCTTTGAGCATTACTAAATTATCATACTTTATCTTCATACTCATTTTCCTACTTAAATACTTACTACATGTGGCATGGTTGTTAAGATTCCGATTTTGATTTTAGAATCTTTCGATTTTACGATACTGCAAAGCAAAAACGATCCGGATCCTACATAGAATTTTTGTATGCTTAAGATCTTATAGAATCCCTATCTTGATCATAAGATCTTAAGATCTACTCCGATCCGATCTTACGTTTCTCGAACCAGAAACTAAAGAACTACATATTTATGGGTTGTGTTTCGTGGAATTTAAAAAACAACATGTTAATTTTCTTAAACATTTCATAATCATAGTTTATGACAATATTTCTATAAAACATTCGTATAATTTTGTGTTTATAATATATAATCATTTGTAGATTTGTATAATATTACAAAGACTATTAAGACAATGAAATTATAATAGGATCTTACGATCCCGATCCGACTTTATGATCTCGATCATGAAAAGACGAAAACTATCCTGGATAGAATCCCGATCTTGAAAACCTTGCCTAAAAAAATTATTGGAAGACAAAAGCAGCGAAATGGTTTAGTGGTTTGAATTTGGGTTTATGAATTCTTAATTGGGTCTCACTCGATACCCAAATAAGTATATATCGACTATCTAATTCAGATAACACATATATAGTTTTGATTATGCGACTAACATGATTAAAATAGTCAGATACATATTAGTTTACCCAAATAATATTGTATTAACAAACAAAGTAGTATAAATTGCTGTTTGAGTATCTAAAATTATTGTCCACTTTTGACTTTTTGAGTCTTTGTTTGTCAACTTTGACTTTAAATATTTTTGTTTATGTTACATGATACTTGATAAAAATTATACCAATTAAAAATATATTTAAAACTCAATCCATTCATATATTATGCATCAAATTTTAAATAGTACAAACACAAATATTTAAGGTCAAAGTTGATGTAAAAAGACTTAAAAAGTCAAAAGTGGACAATAATTTTGAGACGGAGGTGTAAATCACATTTCAAATTTTCTTTTATTGGTTAAGTGAAAACATGACCGAAAAAACTGCATTTTATTTAGGTGGTTTTGATTGGGTGAACTTATTTTCGGTTTCGGTTTTAGGTAGATAAATGATCGAAAGAAAACTGGAATAACCTAAACCGTACAACCTTATTAAATCGAAACCTGATCAAACGCGAATAACCTAAACCGTACAACATTTTAAAATTTCTTTTATTTGGTTAAGTGAAAACCCGACTGAAAAAACTAAATTTTATTTTGGTGGTTTTTGATTGGGTGATAATTTACAATAATGGGCATGTGTTACTGCTCGTCATATAACATTTTTTTTTGCGTTTGATATATTTAGTTTCTTTACATTTGAAGCGGTGGGGTTACTCAGCATAATCCAACGGGCTATAAACAGTAATGTTATGATACTTAAATTCTAAATTGTGGTTTAAAAAAAAAAATTAGCTTTGCAGTTTAAAAAAAAGCTAACAAAACAACTTATACTTGTTTGTCTTTTACTACTACATAAATCTTATTTCTATGGAATAAAAGTAGTTATATTAAAACAAGAAAGTCTCAACTACTTATAATGGTGCAATTATATCAAAACCACACGACTATGCATACGTGAAAAAAATAGTCAGATACTATTAGTTTACCCAGATAAGTATTATTTTTTTCATTGGAAATACGTGAAAAAAAAGCTCTTTAAAAACTTGAGGGTAAATTACACCGTTCGTTCCTATGGTTAGGCCCGATTGTAGATTCAGTCCCTAGATAACGAGGGTCGATGTCGTCAGTCCTTTTTTGTCACTGTTGTTACCCGTTTGGTCCCTCGAGCCCCGTTATACGTAATGGGTGTTAGTTTGACTTTTCAATGATGGGCAATTTAGTAAGTTCAAATTTTCGTTATTATTTCACCGTTGGTCCATTACTATTTTTTCGTTTTTTTTCCAATTGGTGTTTTACTGTTGCTATTTTTTGTCTTTTAGCGCTTGCACCATTGGTTCCTGACTTGTTTTTGTGTGTTATAAATGTTGGTTTGCAAAGTATAAGACACAAAATTATAAAATGGTTTGTTGCGCGTGTGGTTTGGAAGCTGTGATTAGGACATTATGGACTAATTGGAATCCAAGTCGTCGTTTCTATAGTTGTTCTACACTTGTAAGTATGATCCGATCAAAAAATATGTAACAAATCATTTTGTTTGTTTATTTACACATCATTTTTCGACTCTTTTCATAGTCCAACCTGTGTCAACTTTCTCAGGTGGTATGATCCACTAATGTGTCAAAGGTCTGTTCAGATTGTCACAGGGTTGTTGAGGTCACGTAATGAGCTTGGAAAAAATCGTTGCTATGGTTGAAGAAAAGCGACACAAGTTGCTAAAATTTCTCATCATCGGTTGGGTTGTTTTTGGGTTTTATGTTTACTGTACAATGTGAATGTTTAGGAAAGTTGCTTTTTTTTGCTACATGTTCTTAGTAGGTAATGGGTTATGTGGCTGAATGTGGTTTTGTGTTGGTTGATGGAATGAATATATCCGGTTGTTAGTCATATTATTATGGATGAATGTGCTAATTTGTTTCACTTATAAAGTAGACTGGTATGATTTAGTGAAAGTCAATTAGGTCACTCGTATGATTTAGCAAAAGTCAAATAATCTGTATAACCATTAAAGTCAATTGTTTCACTTTCATTCAAGAAGATTTAGTGAAAGTCAATTGTTTCACTTCCATTAAAGAAGATGAAGACATTCTTGAAATCCCGTTGATAATAGTTTGAAGTGGGTTTGTTAGTGTTTTTTACCTACATCGTTGGTCCCTCAATACGTTCTATTGGCTTTCCATTTCCCACCAAATTCAGAAAGAATGTTCTACACGTAACTAGCACGCTTGGTCCTTGTAATAAGTGCATGATGTGATGTCACATTTTAGCCGCATTTAACATATGTCATTCCAGTAATTGCGTTATTCACTTGTATATAAATCTACTTCACATACCTCCCTTCAAATCCAAAACGCACACACATACATACCTTAACTTTCTAAACCCTTTCACTCTCCTAAAACCTCCTTTTTCTATTGTTGTTGCTCGTGGATTTGTTCATCTGGAGGAACTCATGCAGACGCAAAGGAAAGCTCAACAAGCAAATAAACTTTCCAACTTAACGAGGCATAGGCAGTTGCTTGCAAGTGTAAATTATAGGCATGCGATAATAAAAGAGCTTGAACGTTTGCCATGAAATTTGGTGGCCTGTAAGACGACGGAGCACCTCAAGCGTATTCAGAAGGTTGTTTTCGTTGAGGTAATTGACCTGAAGAAGGAATTGCGCCTTCAGGTCCCTTCATAAGGAGGTTGATTTTTATAGAACTCTGTAAACGGGAGATGGTCGTCCTTGTGGGGTTGTTCTTTTTGGATTTTGGTAGATATCGTTAAATGTTTGTTTCTTTAAGTTTTTTCATGAATGTATGATTGATTGCAAAGACACTGTAATTATTCAATAAGCTGTTTGACCACTAATATCTTTGACTAATACGGTGTTTGACTACTACTCTGCTTGACTAACGTTGTTACCGTTTGACAAAAAAAACAATTGATCATGAATAATTCATACAATTGATTAGACAAAATAAATCCAAACTAAATAATTCATAACAAACATAAACGAAGCCACAACCCCAAACACTATTGCAGTTGACTTCCAAAACAAAGCATTTTTTGTCTTTTCTTAAATTCTTCTATAAGTTCCTGCATTCGACCTTCCATATCAGCAAACTCAACTTGAAGGATTGCAAGTTCTTCTCGGCTTGTTAATTCATTTTCTAGTTCTTCTCTTTGCGAGGGATTAAGAAGCAGATGCATCTCATATAATTGAGTTCTGTACAATTTATTCTTTAACTCCGAATCATTCCAATACCATCTTTTACAGTGCTTGATTCTTTTTTTAAAAATAGGAGAATTTATGATCAGGTTAATAAAATAAGATCTAGAAAATGCAACGACTTACATATTTGTTAGGGCAAACACAAAATCGTCTAGCAGGGTTGTCACGTGTCCAAGAGGTGAGTGTCATCAACGGAAGCCCACATTTACACTCTGTAGGACAGAAGGCATAAGATGAAGAAGACATGCTTGAAATGGTTTTCTAATGTTGCCTTTGTTTGTGTTTTTGTCTAGTAAAAAAAGTGGAGACTTTATACCCGTTGTGTTCCCCATCATTTTTATTTATTGTAACTTGCACCGTTGGTCCCTCAGTGATCTACTGGTCTTCCATTTCCTGCCAAAATACACAATAAATGTTCCACCATTTCTTGCACGCTTGGTCCTTGAAAAACATTTTAGCCACTTTAACATATACCTTCTTAGTGTAATAACTGTGTTCTTGACTTTTCGTTTCTGTAGTCTATTAATCACCATGTACCTTCACTTGTATTTAAATACACCACGTATTTGGTCCTTCATATATAAAATATACACATACATTCCTTAACTTACTAAACACCTTTCACTAACCTAAAACTAAACTTTTTCAATGGCCGCTGACAACTCGGGCTCTTAGCAAAACAAACATGCTTAAAGATCAACTGCTTGTCTATTTCGACTTGAAGACGCAGAGGGAGGTTCAAGTCGCAACTAAAATCAACAATTTAGAGAGGCGGTTGATTGACATTATAGATGAAAGGCGCTCGTTTGTAGGAGAACTTGAACAACGTTTGCCGACAAATGTTATGGTGTATAAGACAAGGCAGGAACTCAAGGGCCTGCAGAAGGATGATATGATAAGGGCGATGGAGATAAGGTCGACAGGTTTACAGTTGCACCATCAGGCCATGAAGGGGTTTTACTTTTATAAGTCTCTGTAATCAAGGTCAGCTTGGGGGGTTATCTTTTTTGGTTATGGGTTATTTTCTGTTAAAATGTGTTTT
>BQNB010135394.1:6587-18164 GCA_026074375.1 Tanacetum coccineum | reverse complement strand
TTGGTCATGTAACCACTAATTCCTAAATTATGGAGGATAATTATAGAAGAGATTAATTGGCCATTAATCTCTCATTAATTTCATTGACTATGTTTGAGTAAAATTCCTATAAATAAGGATCACAATTGCTTGGGAAAACACACAGAAAACAAAAACACATAGAAACGTAGGGTTCTTGATATGTGCCTAGAACAAGAACAAACACCTGGTTTTATCCTAAGGAGGTATTCGTGATACCCAGGCATATGGTCAAATAATCTTCTTTAGAAAGTGATTACACGACTTCAAGTGATATTCGGTAACCATATTTGGTAATTAGCTTGGCTATTGATTGTCTTCACCTTGATCTGGGCTCATACAACCAACACCTTCAAGTGTTCAATTCAGAGTCTATGAAGAAATATTTGCCATTCAGTAAGACGGTACTCAGTAAATAAAGTCTATAAACCAAAGAAGAATGTGATGAGTTCAATAAGTTATCGCAATAAGCTCACTGAATCACATACGATCTCCTCGACATAAAGAAGACCCGAAGACTTAGAGACTGGAGAATATGCGGGATAAGTTTGAACGGATAAGATCAAGTACTTATCCTCTTAAGTTAAATTATATTGAAATGGGTATAAGAACAAGGTGAGTGTCATCATTGACCTTTAAAAATTATGTTGTCCCCTTTCCTAATATAGACATATGTAATAGAGACAAATGTACAAATATACTTGTCTAATCAATCTGAGGACACACATCTATCACCCATCCTAAGCACTATAAATAGAAATCATTGTAAAGGAGTAGAGTTTTAAGTTTGTGTAGTAAATGTTTAAACATTCACAAACAATCTACTCCTCCAAATACATCAAGCACCCGAGTCTTTAGTGTTTAGCTTAGTTGTTAACTCAAGCAATCGTTTGGTTTGGTTAGAGTTATTAGTAAGGAGATCGACATACTTTACATTGTCATTCAATCCCAGTTGTTGTTTTGCAAACAACCAGGTATAATTCTTTGATAAATATCAAATAAGGATTGAACGTTGAATTTTTTTTATGTTCTTTAATTTAAAGTCTTTTACATTTAACAAAACTATTTTATAAACGTTTTAAAATAAATTTTATAAAACGTTTACGAAAATTAGTCGAGTGAATACTCATTTTTATCAGAAAAATGATTTGGAAAACAATGACGCAAGTTTCGTATTTTAAAACATCCGTTAAGTCACTCAAACGAGTCCCGAACCAATATTCTATAAAAGTTTCCCCAAACGTTACACCTTTGGTCCCTGTGAAACATTTATAAAATTCACCCTCAAGTTTTTAACACTTGTCACAAATTTTAAAACTTTTTATATAAATATAAAAGTTTTATTTAATTTTCATTTCCATCTCAAATTATACACACACATTTATATTACTCTCTCTCCCTCAAAAATTCCGGCATCCCTCCCCCGCCGTCGGATTCCGGCCACCGCCACTACGCCAGCCTTTCCTGAAAACATTTCTTTTCCGGCAAGACCGCGGCAAGACTTTTTTTCGCCGAATCCAAAAAGCTTCCTCGTCGCCCGATCTACCCAATCCCATGTGTCACGCGTTTCCACGCGCTTTCCTTCCCCCTCCGGCTGCTACACCGCCGCTGCCATCATCATCATAACGCCACTCAACACCACTCCACCACCACAGCAGCACCACATAAGGGTGCGTGTGGTTTTAAACCCCCACCAAAAGGGGTGTTCGTTTCTGGGTAAGCGACAAGGGTGCGTTCGGTGGTATAGCAGCAGGGGTGTTCGTTTGGTTTTATAGAATAGCTCTCGCTCTCGGGTGCATCTGGTTTGTTATTAAAACCAACCAGGGTGCGTTGGTTTTGGGTTTATACCACCATAAAGGGTGCGTTGGGTTTGGGTTATAAGCCGCCAAGGGGCGTGTGGGTTAGCATAAACACCAAAAGGGTGTTTGTTTCGTTCGGGTTGTAAAACCACCAGTTAGGGTGCGTTGGGTTTATGGCAGCCCCAAAGAGGGTGCGTTGGTTTGTGATAGAAGCAGGATAGGGTGCGTTTGGTTTTCATACACGCACAAGGGTGCGTTTGGTTTTAGGGACAACAACTAGGGGTGTTTGTTTTGGTCCGCTGGCCCGCCACGAACAAGGGTGCGTGCGGCTGTCTCAGCCACGCACAAGGGTGCGTTCGGTTGTGGTAGTAACATCATCAAGAGTGCGTTTGGTTTTGGGTCAAACGGATTAGGGGGTGTGTGTCGGGTTGGCTGTGGGACAGCCGGGTATAAGCCGGTAAGGGTGTCGTCGGAGTTTGCCTGTCGTGGGAAGGAGCGGGGGGGGAGCGGGGCGTATTGGGTGCGTTAGTTGGGTTTGGGGGGGTTTCAGGGTCAGGCCGCGAAGGGTGCGGGTCGGGTTGTGGGTTAACCAACCACGACGGGGTTGTTCGGGATTAGGCCTGGGACAGCCGGGTTGTTTGGTCGGGTTTGGTTTGCAACGGAAATGGGTGCGTTTGATACTGTGACACCGAAACGGGTGCGTTTGATTGTGTTGACACCGAAAAAGGGTGCGTTTAATTTAAAAGCATTCGATTATTTCGTTTATATTATCGATAAAAATGTATATGTGATGAAATCTGTTTAAACTTGCGACGTCTAAGTAAAATGTGATATTAATATTTAAAACGGGATTGATAATAATGTATAAGCGATACTAGATATAGTTTAGACGAGTTTTGAACTAAAAACGGACTTTGGCGAGCGTTTTACTAACGGATAATTGTGAGCAAAAACGGAAACAAGATTCGGATTCGAGACTTTGAAAAGACAGACTTTTGCGTCTTAACAAAAAAAACAAATTATATTTTGACGGACGTTTTGATATAAAACGGGACTTTTAACTCCCAATAACGAAGAAACTGGAGTGAAATCAGAATATACACATTAATAGAAAATAAGTTATTTTTAATATATTAAATCTGACAGATCTATTAATTAAACGATTTGAGCACTTTCGAGTCCATTTCAGCCTTCTGGCGAAACACGAAAGTTGTTCGTAATGACATTTTACTTTGCCGCGAGGATTGTCAGTTTTAAAATTAAGACATATGCGGTCGAGCCGCATAAAAGGTCCGTTGATCTATTATTTCAATTAAATTAATTTAGTACCACTGTTCGGTTTCTAAAAACGGGAATGGACAGCGAAAAAATTAGTAACTTTCGGTAAATATTCCTCAAGCTTGATTAGTACGAAGAATAGTATATATTCATATAATATACTAAGGTTTAAGGTTTAAAGACGCGCGCGCGCGTAGTGGATTTCTCATCACATGTATAGGCGGGAGGGGAGCGATGAGGGCGAGTGGGGGGGAGAGTACATCGAGAGAGCGCGAGAATGAGCGAGTATTTCGTCGTACCGAATGTACGCACGTTTGATTCATGCGCGAGAGCGCGAGCGCAGTGTATGCGAGCGCGAGCGGAGCGGCATACATAAATATAGTAGTAGGGTTCGAGATCGTTGCAGATTCGGTAGTAGTACGTTATATATCTATCCTCCTCTCTTGATCGTGTCTTTGATCAGGTGATTTATAACCCCATGTTTACTGGTTTTACATTTAGGAGAGGGGGGAAAGGAGGGGTGAGAACATGCAGGAGTGGTTTGAGAGGCGCGAAAGCTTTTAACATGATTGTTTACAAATTGGTTTACATACTCATTTACATAGCTCGCTATGGGATATATTACTTGACTTTATTTTTGGTCACAAATATACATATTTTACTTTTGAAAAAGGATTACGGATTAGCTTAAGCGGATTGAACTGATGACAAAAACGGTACTGCCCGGGTGTTCTTGGAGGGGACACCGGTAACGGGAGTACATATTTTTACTTTACTGCCCGGGTGTTCTTGGAGGGGACACCGGTAACGGGAGTACATATTTTTACTTTACTGCCCGGGTGTTCTTGGAGGGGACACCGGTAACGGGAGTATATATTCTTTAAATCACTGCCCGGGTGATCCATGAGGGGACACCTGAATGGGTAATCCAATCCACGTCACAGCGTCAATGAACTGTATAATCACTACATTGGAGGCTGAGCGCGAATGTAATGCACACACTAGGATCTATTCGGGTGTGGATCCCTGTTCGGGTGATTAGCTATCGCCGGTAACGAACGTTATAGCGTGATGTCCACGCGAATGATATAAAATAGATCTATTCGGGATTGACAATCCCCGTTCGGGTGATTAGCTATCACTAGGTAAACGAACGTTATAACATGTCGGATTACGATTGGTTGGGACTACAGGGCCCCCAACAAATACACATGAATTATTACTGTTATATTGGTGCATCGGTTTCATGAACTTAGAGTAATCGTAATCATTGTTTTATACTCACATGAATATTTACTATGCCTTGAATAAAGTGGCAATACATACTTGAAACATTTTGGTGACATTAAATTGGTCATGCATTCTTTACGAGCTAATCTTTGGGATAAGATGGTACTTTTGGTGACATGCAGAAATGTGTCGTGCATTCTTTATAAATCATTGGGATTTTTTTTATTACATGGAAGTGATAATATAGTGGACAAATACATTCTCTGAGACTTACATTCATATTTAAACTAATCTATGAACCACCAACTTAATGTTGACACTTTTAAGCATGTTGTTCCTCTCGGGTGATTTAGATGCTTGGATATTCGATGTTCTGTGGAGTCTTTACATATCAAGTTATATCATGGTGATGCAATTATGGGACAACTATTATTTTGATTTCAGAAAATCAACGAGATTGTTTTACAAACGACACTTTTTAGAGGTCGTTCTCTTGTATCTAGCGTTGTGTATTATGAAGTAGCACCCCATGTGGTATCCCGCGCGTTTTCATATTTTGGGTGTTTCAAAATAAACAATTGTAATAGAGCACATGTATTGTCTAATCAAATACTGAGGACACACATCTATCCCCATCCTAAGCACTATTCATCAATAGAATCATTGTAAAGGAGTAGAGTTTTAAAGTTTGGCGTAAATGCTTTAAACTTCACTAAACAATCCCAACTCCTCCAAATACATCAAGCACCCGAGTCTTTAGTGTTTAGCTTAGTTGTTAACTCAAGCAATCGTTTGGTTTGGTTAGAGTTATTAGTAAGGAGATCGACATACTTTACATTGTCATTCAATCCCAGTTGTTGTTTTGCAAACAACCAGGTATAATTCTTTGATAAATATCAAATAAGGATTGAACGTTGAATTTTTTTTATGTTCTTTAATTTAAAGTCTTTTACATTTAACAAAACTATTTTCATTACATTACTTAAGCATGGGCTAGTTTATATTAACTTTGTAGTTATTTGTAAACTAGTACATAGGGAACAACAAGTGGTATTAAAGCAGTTTGATTCATAAAAAAGTTTTATAAAACTGTTCAAAAGGTTTTCAAAATCAAGATCCTACCATGGCTGAAAGTAATGTACCCCAACTTGTTGATAAAAAGGAGGTAGTTAATATTCTATTGTTCCTCGACTTGAAGTTGATAAATTTAATAACTGGAAAAAGTGCATGCTTTGCTACGTAACCAGAATGGAACCCTACTACATTACATGTATTAAGGATGGTCCTTTCCAACCCAAGACCATTGAAGGTGCAATCAAACTTGAAGCATAATGGATACCTGATGAGAGGAGAGTGGTCAATTAAGACCGACACCGTAAAAGCATCATTATATTATGCCTGCCTGATGATATAATAGTGTCAGTCATTAGCTATGAGACAACTAAAACAACTTGAACTGACTTAGTTCATAACTTTGAAGGCCCCTCGGATATCAAGGAAAATAAGATCATGGATCTAAAATTTTAGTATAATACCTTCAAAGCCAAAACCTCTAAAAGACTCTCTCAAACCTACACCCATTATAAGACTTTGCTCAATGAGCTCTCAAATGATGGTGTAAAACTGTCTAAGCATGAAATCAATGTTGGTTTTCTGAATCACAGACTGTTGTTACAACACTGAGTTAATGGAGTTGATTCGTCTCAACTAGCGACTGAGTACCATAATCCGCCGTCTATCGCATAAGTCTCTTTCCGCAAGCTCCTTCCATTTGTTAAGACTTATTCTTGGTAATATTGTTTCTCGAAATGTCCTCATTCTCGCATCCCATCACCAATTGTTATATTCTTGACTTATGGTCGCTGTGTTAGGAGTCCTGGAGCGGTCCCCAGACTGATGCAACTTTATAATGCAACTCCCCTTAAACGAGATAAACACCTATCAACGAAACAGATAGTTGGACTATTCTTTTCGGGCCACTAGTAGGAAGACTTAGGTCGCGATACTTCCTAGTACTGCCAAGTAAGTTGGGTTCTTACATCCATAAGCCACGTTGATGTGAATCATCGAACCATACAGATAGTAGAAACGAGACTTCGTCCTCGGACATTTAGAGACTTATACAAACATACTCACGCGACTATACTTTCTTCATGAGGTTTTCACTATAATGAGACTTTTCCCATATCGCGGTTATACCAGTCATAAGATCTGTAATGATATATTTTGAGATACCCATTTTGATGGATTGAATATCCTAGACAAACCTAGTCAAAATTTTTGGTAGATTGAGAAGTGTAGAAACACCGAATTTTGCTGAATAAAGTTATCAGCGTCTTGTTTAGAACGAGTTTATTAAACCTTAAGTCTTTCCTTGGTCACACAATCGGATAACACAAATTAATCTCAGACAATTTCTTTAAAAGTGTTAGGTACTGTAACATCCGAGAATTTTTGGAATTTTTAAAGGAGATATAAGTTATTCCTAGGTTGAATTATCAAAAACGAGTAGCTAAATCACGTTTTCATTATTCGGACTCTAAAGCAATTTGATGTAAAACGACATTCCTGACAACTTTTTAGTTTTGACCGAGACCCGAAAACAGTCAGAAGGTGACTGAAATGCCCTCGCAAGATTTTAGAATCAAGAACGAGTACCGACACAAAAATAATTAAATTACATTTAATTATCACGTTTTATTAAATAAGAATATTTAATAAATTATTTAACATTTTATTCAGTAACTTTTGTTGAAGACGCAAATATTCGAGTAAAAGGATCATTTTACGGACAAGTTTATCGGAAATATACAAAATAAATAATAAACGTTTTAAATAAATTTTATAAAACGTTTACGAAAATTAGTCGAGTGAATACTCATTTTTATCAGAAAAATAATTTGGAAAACAATGGCGCAAGTTTCGTATTTTGAAACATCCGTTAAGTCACTCAAACGAGTCCCAAACCAATATTCTATAAAAGTTTCCCCAAACGTTACACCTTTGGTCCCTGTGAAACATTTATAAAATTCACCCTCAAGTTTTTAACACTTGTCACAAATTTTAAAACTTTTTATATAAATATAAAAGTTTTATTTAATTTTCCTTTCTATCTCAAATTATACACACACATTTATATTACTTTCTCTCTCCTTCAAAAATTCCGGCAGCCCTCCCCCGCCGTCGGATTCCGGCCACCGCCACCACGCCGCCGCCAGAAAATTTTTCCGGCGGAATCCAAAAAGCTTCCTCGTCGCCCGATCTACCCAATCCCATGTGTCACGCGTTTCCACGCGTTTTCCTTCCCCCTCTGGCTACTACACCGCCGCTGCCATCATCATCATAACGCCACTCAACACCACTCCACCACCACAACAGCACCACATAAGGGTGCGTGTGGTTTTAAACCCCCACAAAAAGGGGTGTTCGTTTCTGGGTAAGCGACAAGGGTGCGTTCGGTGGTATAGCAGCAAGGGTGTTCGTTTGGTTTTATAGAATAACCACCAGGGTGCGTCTGGTTTGTTATTAAAACCAACCAAGGTGCGTTGGTTTTGGGTTTATATCACCAAAAAGGGTGCGTTAGGTTTGGGTTATAAGCCACCAAGGGTGCGTGTGGGTTAGCATAAACACCAAAAGGGTGTTTGTTTCCTTCGGGTTGTAAAACCACCAGTTAGGGTGCGTTGGGTTTATGGCAGCCCCAAAGAGGGTGCGTTGGTTTGTGATAGAAGCAGGATAGGGTGCGTTTGGTTTTCATACACGCACAAGGGTGCTTTTGGTTTAAGGGACAACAGCTAGGGGTGTTTGTTTTTGTTCGCTGGTCAGCCACGCACAAGGGTGCGTGCGGCTGTCTCAGCCACGCATAAGGGTGCGTTCAGTTGTGGTAGTAACACCATTAAGAGTGCGTTTGGTTTCGGGTCAAATGGATTAGGGGGTGTGTGTCGGGTTAGGCTGTGGGACAGCCGGGGCGTCGGGTTGTTTGGTCGGGTTTGGTTTGCAACGGAAATGGGTGCGTTTGATATTGTGACACCGAAACGGGTGCGTTTGATTGTGTTGACACCAAAAAGGGTGCGTTTAATTTAAAAGCATTCGATTATTTCGTTTATATTATTGATAAAATGTATATGTGATGAAATCTGTTTAAACTTGCGACGTCTAAGTAAAATGTGATATTAATATTTAAAACGGGATTGATAATAATGTATAAGCGATACTAGATATAGTTTAGACGAGTTTTGAGCTAAAAACGGACTTTGGGGCGTTTTTATAACGGATAATTGTGAGCAGAAAACGGAACATGAGATTCGGGATTCGAGACTTTGAAAAGTCAGACTTTGGTTTACAAAATATAACAAATTATATTTTGACGGACGTTTTGATATAAAACGGGACTTTTAACTCCCAATAACGAAGAAACTGGAGTGAAATCGGAATATACACTTTAATAGAAAATAAGTTATTTTTAATATATTAAATCTGACAGATCTATTAATTAAACGATTTGAGCACTTTCGAGTCCGTTTCAGCCTTCCGGCGAAACACGAAAGTTGTTCGTAATGACGTTTTACTTTGCCGCGAGGATTGTCAGTTTTAAAATTAAGACATAGCGGGTCAAAACTAAAGGTCGGTTGATCTATTATTTCAATTAATTATATTTAAGACCACTGTTCGGTTCTAAAAACGGAAGGTCTAAAAATAGTAACTTTCGGTAAATATTCGACATAAGCTATGATTGGACGGAAAATAGTATATATTCATATAATATACTAAGGGTTAAGGTTTAAAGACGCGCAAGTGGATTTCTCATCACATGTATATATGTATGTATACATATTAAAATATGTATGATTTCGTCGTTACGATGTACGCATCGTTGATCGTATTTAATACGTGTATTATAATAGAGCGACATAATTATAGGTCGTGGCCGAGATCGTTGCAGATTCGGTTGTGATTTATTTGGATTATTTGATCGTGGTCTTTGATCAAGGTGAGTTTATAGCCCCCTGTTTTACTTGTTTTCATACGCTTTATATCTTTTGGGGTGAGAACTTGCTTGTTGCTAAATTGTTTGCAAATTCAATTACTGATAGTTTACATACATGTTACTTGAATGTTTACAAAAACTTTTTTTTTAATTTATTATGATTTGTTACAAACTATTTACATATCTCGGATTATGGATTGCTTAAGTTGCTTCTATGTCCTGTTTATTACTAGGGAGGGAAGACTATTATTTTGATTTAAAAGTTTTGGGGTTGAAAACATATTTGTTTTACAAAATGGACGGCAATGGTGGATATATTTTTTATTGAGTACGTGGTGTACTAGTAGGCGGATAACCCTTCGGATGGCCCAACTTATCTTGAACTGTTAATCCTGTGTTTGGAAGCTGCGAGATCTAAGTGTTATAAGACTAGATCTTTTGGGAATGACATCCCCGTCGGTGATAGCTATCACGTGAATGAATGTTATAGCTGGTTCGGTTTTGGGTTGTTGCGGTGGTCGACAACATCGGATTGGCAGAACTGCGGATCTTTATATAAGCAGAATATAAGTAGAGCTCAGTTTGTAGTGGAGCTTAGAACAACAGTTTACATTTTTTTGTGATATCTGCATGTGTTGGTTATTACGGGAAAATCTTGCTGTTCCTACATTATATATATTATTTTCTGAATGCCCAGGGTGTTCTTGGAGGGGACACCATAACAAATCTTGGTTTGAACATTTTCATTATTTTGTGACTATTTAAGGATTGAAATAGTCAGACATACTTTATAAATTTTTGGGATAAGATTGGTATTTTGTGACATAAAATTGGTCATGCATTCTTATAAATCTTTGGGATAAGATTGGTACTTTTGGTGACATTAAATTGGTCATGCATTCTTTATAAATCTCTGGGGATATAGAATAAAGCTTTACTTGAAGTGCATTGGAGTCTATACATTCAAGTTTTTTATGGTGATGCAATTATGGGACAAATGTTATATCAAATTCAGATTTTGATTAAATCAACAAGGCTATTTTTCAAACGACACCTAGAGGTCGTTCTCATGTATCTTGTGTTGTGTATTATGAAGTGACGCCCCCGGACACATCATTCCGCTGCGACACGAATTTTGGGGGTGTTACAATGGTGCGCTAGGTGGTTTTTGTAGGTGGTTTTGTTGTTGGTTTCAGTGTGTTTGTTCCTTTCGTTTAGCAGGTTAGATGTTTTTGTTGTTGGTTTTAGTAAACAAATATGAACTACCACCGTGATATGTTGTGTTAGATTTAAAGCTTTTTCGTTTATCTATTGTTACATCTAAAGTTATCCACCTTTTAGGGACTCTCACTGCAATTTCGAAAGTTAAGGTCCTAAATCTGCAATTTGGCCATACCACAGGGACCAAAAATGCAATTAACTCCGCATGCTATTATTGAAACATTTTTGAGTTTTCTTTATTGGAAGCATATGATTAATCAGTAAATGAGTGCTTTTGAGGGATGTGCTATCATCTCAATCCTAACTGTTAACTAACAATCGCTGAAACATGTACTCATTATCGGGTTAGGTTCTCTGTGAAAGGTTAATTGACATCAAAAAAGTGCATCATCGCGTCATGTAGATACTGACAAGTTTTATTGAAAAAAACCAATGGAATAAGATCATTAATATTTTATGGTACGGAGGTTCACTTACGCCGACTTCAGGGCTATACATAAAGATAGTCGCTTTGATATTAGTTGAATAGCAATATCAAGTTGAAAACTATATCTTGCTTACTTCTTGAATAGTAGAACCATAATAATCATAATAATTACTCCAGTGAGTTAGGATCAAATGAGAAATGTCCTTAAAATAAGAAGGATAAGAAAAAAATATAAATGCATATCCGAGATGCACCGACTTAAATTAGATGCATCTCTATAATCTTAGATGCATCATAATGTGTTTTCTAGCTTTTAATTAGACGCATATACGTATATTAGATGCATTTTATAATTTCTCTTGTTTTTTGGTCCTCTACATGTGTCAAAATCATGAAAATCAATTTGCACCATCTACACATCAAATTAACTTTTGAAACTCAAAATAGTGCATCTAGATGAATATAGATACATCTAATGAAAGTCGTTGCATCTCAAATGTGTGGTTTTAGTCACTTCTCACCACTTCTTATTTTAATTTACTTCTCACTGGATCCTTACTCTAGTTACATCAATGATCATTCGTTTTATATATCGAATTTGCACGTATGAGTATACATAT
>BQNB010135392.1:0-18165 GCA_026074375.1 Tanacetum coccineum | reverse complement strand
TATCGGGGTGTGACGACTCTCGTTGGTGTGCCTATACTTTTGGTACCAATAGCACTATATTTGATTATAATGAGTAACTTTGGCAAGTTACTTTTCCACGGGGACATTTGTTCTTCAACCAATGTCACTACGGTGATTTCCATGTTAACGTTATGATATCATGAGCTTAGGGCAATAATACTGTTTTCCATAATAATTGTACTCATTGCAATTATTACACTTATGGGTGTATAACAACGTAACCCACTGTTATGATGACTTGTGTTCAAACTGTTTACCATAAACCTATGAATTTCACTCAACCTTTGTGTTGACCTTTTTAGCATGTTTATCTCAGGTAACTGAGCATCTTATGGCACGGACTTGAAGATGGCTAAATTATTATCATTCAAACTTTATGTTTCTAGATTTTGGGACCTCATTTTGTAAAAACTCTGATGAATAAATAAATGATAACAAAATTTTCCAAAACGTCTCTTTATGAGTCGTTTTCTATGATTATGTCTGTTGATCCATGAAGTAATACCCCAGATTAGCTTCCGCTGCTATATGTCAAAAATAGGGTTGTTACATTACGCGATTTAACTTAACAATTAAAATTAAAAGCAAGCTCATACGAGACTAAAAATATATAGTGAAATAATTGACGTCGTAAAATGACCTGAAAATACGAATTGTTACAGTCTCCTCCTGTTAAAAGAATTTTGTCCTGAAATTCAGTTTGAGTTGCCTTCCAGAATGGTGTTAATGAAGAGGTGTGGGTAAATATATTTTTTTTATAAGTGAACAGTGACCCCAACAGTCATGAACAGTGACTCCAACGGTCACTAAACAGTGACCAATGGTCACCCTCTCCTTTTTAAATACCAAATTTGTATCCCTCATTTCTCCACACAAGACTAAATCTTTCACTTAAATTTTCTCTTATCCAATCCTCAAAAAATGTAGCATATCATTACACTCTTGGCGATGGCGAGCGCGATAGCACTCGACATTTATCTTGCCTACGTCCTATACGAAGAAGATTTTCAGTATCTGGCCTTTATTCTAGCGATTCTTGCGCCCCTCATCGTTCTTGCTATCGGCGTGGATCTCTTTTGGAAGAAATAGATATTATTGCTAAAGGGAGGTTGTAATAAAACTTGTATTTCCTTTATGTTCTTATGTAATCTTATTTCTAAGATAATAAATGGATGTTGTGGCACAAATGATATTTGTTATTTTTATTTATGTCTTTCGAATATTTCGTTACCATGCTTAGTAACTCGTTGGCATTCCCCTTCTAAATTGCTTTATCTTGAGCGTTCAAGATTAGTGACGTTGGTTTAATATTTATTGTTGCGACCAAGACTCGGCTTCTAGTGGGCTTATTCGTTCCCTTCAGCTTAACGTGTCGGTTAATTTTTTTTGTCTTTATATAGTAAGGTGGTGTAAGAGTTTTACTCAGTTATTATGATTATTAGTTTGATTCCTTGTGATAAATACTTTTTATGAATACGCACACAAAACTTGATATAATTACAAAATTGTTTCTTAACAAGAATTTTTAAGGAGACTACTCTCATGGGCATGGTTCTTCCTGAATTATACATAGGTGATCAAGCTATGTATATTTAAGGGTTAACGATGCGATGCTCATTCTCGTTAAAATAATTGTGAAGTTTGTTAGAAATCCTTAGATCGTTTTAGCTCAAGATTGTTTAGATCTTACATCTAGGATTAATAACATTGATAACATAATGCACAGCAGAATTAAAACATAAAGAACAATGTTATGAACAAGGTTTTACCATATAATACACTCTAAGCCCCATTCATATTTTATTAGACTATAACAGTTATAACTAATATATAACAGGATCAAGTTACCTTGACCTCGAGGCTACACCAACTAACTAGACGTCTACATTGTATCTTGTGTACACACACACTATTCTAGATGCTAAAACTATGTGTCTATGATCTCTTTATATAGAGAGATCATGACTTACAAAGGAAGTTAACATAAAGATATGAACAAGTAAATCTTTTAAACATTAAGAAATATCTTCTGTTGTCTTTATCTTCTTAAGGAGATCTTCCAGAATCTTTATCTTTTGATATCTTTGACCAAATCTTTCATAATTCTCCACCAGCTTGTAGAATTCTTTAATGACTATTTTGATCCTTTTGTTTCATTCTTTTGTTCTTTTATCTCATCAAATCTATAATTCCTAATAATCTTCCCATATTTGATGATGACAAAACAAACAATGTTCTTGTACAAACTTCATCATAAAGCCTTTAATCAAAGCTTCCCCTGAATTTGAGATCATGGATCTCCCTGAATGAAACAAAACTTCCCCTTAATTCAGATTTCATTTGTACCATGCCATGTCACCACACATAATAAGCTGCAAATCCTATCTCTGTAATCTTCTTCCCCTTTTTGTCATAATCCAATAGGGGTCTTGTGAAGATAAGCAACTTGAATCTTTACAACTACAAACCATATACTACACTACTAATTCAGCCTTCCAATGTCTCAAATTACCCTCCATGACGCATAATAAAAATAATGAATTTAAGACAGTAGAAACTTAAACTAGCAATAGTAATAAACAACTAGCAGTAGTAATGAAACCTTTCACCTCAAGTGGTGCATGAACATAACCTGATGGTTAAACATTTTGTCAATAAGCTTCTCTTGAAACCCATATGTTAACCATTTCTTGAATCTTCAATTTTGTAGGCTCTATGTAATGATTATTGATGAAGAAAACTAAGTATAACGAACTTGATGCTAAAGTAGAACAACTCAAACTTGTGTCTTATGTCTTGTACTATCTACGTGACTCCAAACTTATAAATAAATCTATGAAATATTAGTAGATCGCAAACTCTTGAAAAAAAATCCTCATCTTCTATGAGACACATAACCAAAGTGATAGCAAATGTGAGCATTGAGCACCATAAGAAAAATCACACACCTTTGCTAGATTCTGACAAGTCTTCGTCACACCGTTGTAAATCACGAACAAGTTATCTTAAAAGTGTAACACTCACTTTAAGATATGATAAGAACACAAACCTGTGAAACTCTACTTCAACTTCAAATAAGTGATAATCAATCTTCTTCGTAACCAATTTAAACAATAAATCCAAAACTAGCCATATAACATTTAAAATCCTGTTCCAACCGAGATCCAATCTTGTGTGTGTTATCCAATATGGAACACAGCTAGCAGTTGTATCTTTTAAGCCCAAGCAGTAGTAACTACTTTTAATCGAACAGTAGTAACTACTTAAATTTATCCTAGCAGCAAAAACTTAATACTGGCAGCATTAAAAATATACTAGCAGTATTAATCATACTAGCAGCACTAAGTATAAACTGGCAGCATTAACCTTTAGTGATAGCAGCATTAACATGAACTGGCAGCACTAATCTTCCTTTGGTAGCATTAACCAGTTACTTGGCAGTATTAACGTCTCCTAGCAGCACTAACTTACATAAGCAGCACTAATAATCATAAGCAGCAACACTAACCTTCAAAGAAAAGGCTAGCAGTATAATGTTTAACCTTGGCAGTAGAAACATCAACGCGAGCAGTACTAACTTGTAACAACTGTTTAAGGATACCTTTATTTAAGTATCCAAACGACGCTTTTTAGTGTCACAAATCTGTCACGAATCCGTCATAAATTAGCATTCTCGTTAAACGAAGCATCGTGTTTAGTGTATGATTGTAGAAAAACAAATTTATATACTTATAGTATTAATCCCGTAAGAATTCTTTCCAAAATACTTCTCAATTTCTGTTTTGATTATAATTAGGGTTTGACAAACCCTAATGTGGCCGAATGTGACTAGTACCCAAAACAGAAAACTTGAACCTTCTTGTCAGGAGCATAGGGCATATTGGGCATTGAAGAATGCAAATCTTGATCTAGATGTTGTAGGGAAAAATAGTGTGAAGTCTGAAAGAACTCCTTAGATCGTTTAAGCTCAGATTGTTTAGATCTTTATATCTAGGATTAACAATAACAAAGATTGATAACATGCAATGGAATATAAATAAGAACATCAATGTTATTGAACAAGGTTTTATTATTAATACTCCAAGCCCCAATATTATTTAATCAAGATAATACGGTTACCACCTGTAACAGGGATCAACGATCCTTGAGGCTATACTATCTATTAACTAACTATCTAACTACTATAAGTCTACATACGTTTTTCTGTGTCTAGACTCTCATTGGAAGCACACTATGATACACACACGTTTTTGGATCCTAAAACTATGTGACTATGATCTCTTTATATAGAGAGATCATGACTTACAAAGGAAGTTAACATAAAGATATAAACATGTAAATCTTTTAAACATTAAAAAATATCTTCTGTTATCTTTATCTTCTTAAGGAGATCTTCTAAATCTTCATCTTTTGTTATCTTTTGACCAAACCTTCCATAATTCTCCACCAGCTTATAGAATTCTTTAATGACGATTTTGATCCTTTTGTTTCATTACTTGTTTCTTTTGTCTCATCAAATCTATAATTCCCAACAGAATCCATACACAAGATTCACGAAGATAATTGTTGATCATTACATGACCAAGAATCCTGACATTCTAAGGAGACTACATGAGTACTATCACAGAGTTGAGAATGATGAAGTTGTTAAGTCGATCTTCAACTCTGGGAAGAATAAGGAAGAAGAGGGAATAAAGATTCCTGAATGGATGCTGGCAGAGGAAATAAAGCTGACAACTCATTATCAAATGTATGTTATGGTATTTCGAGTAGATGTTCCTATGACTCAGTCATAACCGATTGAGTCTACCTAGGGAACGCAAAGGACACATAGTGCCCCTAAGACACCTAACCCTGCTACCACTGAAGGAGAATCAATTGCTCCACGTAAACCAACTGTCATTAGGTTTTGCGTGTGAAGTCAACCAGACCCTAAAAATCTAATTCCCACAGCTGCTGAGATTGATATTCATAGTTTGGATGAAGCCACATGATTGAGCATTCCTATACAAATAAGTTTTGAAGACTTAGAGAATCAACAGAATGTGGAAAAAGTTCAAGAGCACTTGGTGGATGAGGAGATTGAGCAACTTTTGGAAGGTAATGAGAATGTTGATACGGATGAATTTATGGATGAAATTTTTTATTGTCAAGAAGATCCCGGCACTAGGTTAGAGCCCAGAAGTGATAAGGAAAGTCCAGAGGTGAAGAAAAGTGCTGACGTTTTGATTATTCATGATGATGATGATGAGGAGGAAGAGTTAGCTGGAGATGCTTTAATAAGGAGAAAACAAGAGAAGGGGAAGGGAATAGAGGAGATTATGGATTCACCCCTACCCACACCTATTAGATCCCTTAGGACTCATATTGCTCCTATATCTTCGGATAAAGAGACACTCCAAGAATTAACAGTCTATTCCCAAGATGCTCATTCATCTTCGGATAAGGATAAACTCAAGGAATTGATAGTTACTGTTACTATAAGAAATCACTAACTAATAAGATTTAGAGGCCGGGGAGGATAAAAGTGAAACTTAGCCATATTAGATTAGAGAGAAAGAAGAGATGGAGAGAGTATGTATTTTCTTAAGAGGAGGAGGAAAACACACACTCTCTTTGTTACAAAATGAATCCTCAACCTTCTATGGAAGTATAGGAGGGGTATTTATAGCCTTTATGTCGCCTAACTATGCTAACCCAACACGGCTATAGTAAACTAATGTAATTCCATATAAGTCGACATATTTTAAGGCTAACATGTACTACCCTACACCTTCATCATCTACACCATCATCTTTTACACCAAAACCCAAGTGAGATCGTTTCAAGCATAACAAGAATGTTATTTTCCAGATAAGTAGATGATATGGTTATATATTCAGACATCTGAGACAATCATTCATTCTAAGGAGAAGTATTCCTTCAATGGTTGATAAGAGAGTCAATGAAATTGCAAAAAAGATAGTGCCATTGTATGTTGTAGAAGGTTTATTGTTAGACAAAAAAAAGACTCAGGAGAATATAGCTAAGATAATTGCTGAGGCTCTACAGTAAGAACGAGAAAGTCTTCGATCAGAATTGTCTATGCAGATTAATAATGCTGTCTCTAATTCTATTCCTTCGTAGGTTGATTCATTTTTGAGAAATTGTATGTCAAACAACATTCTTCATGTCCATCCAACTCAAGCTCCTACGTCTTCCGCTCAAGATCTTCAGTATCAACTCTACTTAATGCTGAAGGATGATGAGCAACTACGTAATGATGATTTATCCTTATGGTAGTCTCTAAAGATTAAGTTTGAAAATCTGCAACATCTGTTGCACATTGTCGACTGGCTATTGTTCGCACTAGAGATCATGAAGACCATCATGATGATGATGCTCATCCTAAGGGGGAGAGCAGTACGAAGAGACAGAAGACGTCTGAACATGGCACATACTCAGTGGGTGAATCTTTATCAAAACAAGTTATGGATCAAGAACCAAATCCTTCAGGCTCAGGTACTCAAGAACAAATAGATGAATTTGATGCTTGGATGGATAACTTTGGCACATATGATGATGAAGTTCCCACTAAAGAAGTATCACAAGAACTTTGGGAAGAAATATCAGGGGAAATTGATGAAGCTCAACTGTAGAAAGTTGTGGATGAAATGCTGAGACAACGATGCAATTCAAGAGAAGAGCATTAGTATCATGTAGATCAGATGCAAAATTATCTAAAGAGTGATATTGTTTGGGAAAGTAGAAATGAATACTTATCTCTACAACTTTCAAAGAAGCCAGCTCCAGTCTATCACAGTTGTCAAAGATATCCAAAGGCTCCACCAATGACTTTGCTAAATCAAGACTTATTCTATCTGAAGTATGGAAACTCAGTACCAAAGAAGTATACTTATCGTTGCACAAGTATCCTGCAGTACCTTTCCAAAAGATGATATTAAAGAACGAACTTCAAGATGGGTGAGTAAACGTATTAGAAGGTTTAATTTGTATGCTCAATATAGTGTTGAACATTGGAAGAATCTATAGGCAAAGCAACATCACATCAGATGGCAAAAAAAGCAAAGAGACAAACCTAAAGAAGTTTACTCAGAATCAAAGATCGTTGAAGTAATCAGAACTTCATATGAATTGGGTCATGAGCATAAGTTTATAACAAAGATTGTGGTAAGAAGAGCTAATGGAAAGATTGATCCAATCATAGAATTAGATTACATACATCTCAACAAGAACGATACTAAAGATTTGTATTTGTTGTGCATAAATGGCAAAGTGAAAGATTACAGAGAAACTGGGCTGTTGGGATCATTGACCGTCTTTATCAAAAGCTGCGTCATTTGGGAAAGAGGTCATGATTTCCAGCTAGGCATGGAAAGTTATCAACAGAAAGTCAACCTTACTGCTCCAACAATCATATTCCCTGGTATAGAAAGGAAAAACTGTTGTTTATCACTTCAAAACCACTAGTTAGGTTGATATATAAGAACAACAAGAAACAAAAGAGGGTTATGATTCTGAAAGAAATTCCTAAGTTTTGTGATGCAACTTTAAAGAGGGTTTTAGAGATGGTAAAGAAATATAATAAGAATGTAAATTATGGGTATGCCGACCCAAGTCCTACTGTTGCAGACGTATAGTACTTGGAGTTTTATGAAGAATATATAGAAGATCGGTTGAAGCATCATGATCAGATGAGACGTTAGGAAATGTATGTGAATGAAAGACCACTCAGTTCAAGAAGGGGTCGCCCAGAATACTCGACCCTTAGGGGGAGATTGTTTGGATTAAAAAGTGTCGATTATAGATACTTTAGTGGTTTATTTATTTATGTAATATTTAGACTTTAGTTTATACTTAAAAGTAATTAATGTAATAAGGATAAGTGGGTATTAGTCAAAATTACTCACTTATTCAAAGTAGAAGGACTAAGTAGCAAATAAAGGATAGTGTGCTAATCACACTATAAATACCCCTTCACTTGATGAAGGGGTTAAGGCTTGTAATCTCACTTTTCTCCCTCATTTATTTCTTTCTTTTTATAAAATTGAAAATTAGTGAAACTTGCCTTCCTCTCTTATTCTGTCTAAACTTAATCGAAATTACGTATGATTCAATACCATATGACATAACACTTCTCCTACCGCTATTTTAGCTTTCTTACAATCTATAACGGCACTAGCGGTTGCTAAAAATCCTTTTCCTACAAGTAAGGGGCACGTAGGGTCCTTTTCCATATCTATGATGTAAAAGTCCTCAAAAGTTTTAACTTCCTTACATATACCTCTATGTTTTTCACAATTCCTACAAGATACGACTTAGTTCCATCTGCTAACCCTAGGACATTCTTGGTCTCTTCTAATATTCTAATGTTTAGTGTTTTGAAGAGGTAAAATGGGATTAAGTTCACACAAGACCCTAAATCGACTAAGGTATCAAAAGGATTGAAGTCCCCTAGTCTACAAGGTAAGGTGAATAATCCAAGATCCTTCATTTTCTTTGGCATCTTACCTTGAATGAACGCGAACCCATTTTTGCCTAACTCAAGACACTCTACATATTTATCCAAAAGGACATTTTACATGGGAGCATGAGCTAGAACTTCAAGAACCAGTAACTTAAGATGCAAATCCTTAAATTCATCTTCTAAAGCTCTATCAGGTTCTTTTGATTTAGGTGTTTTAATTTTATTTACTATTAAAGTTTTAACTTGTAGTTGGTCTTTTGAAAATCGTTTGTTAATTTGAAATACGTTTTAATAGCATTGACCAATTTAAAGGGATATGATGAAATTTAGGGATCTTCCATTGGGTAAGAACGAGCGGACGAAACTAAAGAGGTAGGGTTAACATTCAATTTCAATTTCTTAACTGTGTCACTTAGAAGTGCTCCTATCATTCGGCCATTGATGACCTTTAAGAGTGTGTCGATTTTATTAGCCATCTTGCTTTGTTGTTGTTTCAAAATCAGCTTTAAACTTAGATAACCTAGCGTCTTGAGATGCCATAAAGTTAGATACCAATCCCTTGAGATTTGTTTAATTGTTAAAATTTTAGGGATTGTTATTCAAGCCCCAGTTCAAGAATAACCCATTTGATTAAAAATGATTAGGTGGGTTTGAAAAATTGTTTTGACAATTTTGAGGTCACCTCCACCTAAGGTTTGGGTGACTTTTCCATAATAGATTATAGGTGTCACCAAGATTATTTTGCTCGGGTTTAAAAGTGCACCACTTTTACCCGCTTTGTCGGTACGTGAGGATGCGTAGTCAAGAAAAGCTTTCTCGAGATTTTTCATGCAGTATTGAGTGTCGTGAGAACGACCATAAATCTCACATGAAGAAGTGATTTTATTCACTTGAAAGGATGGTTTAGGAGCAAGATGAGATTCCATCAAGTGTTGGACTTGATTTTCTAACTCAATGAGACGACGATCGGATGTACTCGGGACATCTTGAGGCAAAGAGACGACCTTGACCGGTTTAGAGAGGTATCTTAGGTCATTCCAACTCTCGTGGTCATAGAGAACAAGATTCTCTATGAGTTCCTAAGATTTCTTGGCACTTTCGTCATGAAGCTTACCATCGGCCGAATGATCGATGGCGTGTCTTGTGGCAGAATTGACATGGTAAAAAAAGATTTGGACTAGAGCCAAAGATCGATGCCATCATGAGAGACTTTTTGAAGTAAATCCTTGAAACGAGTCCATGCTTTAGAAAAAGATTCACCATGATGTTGTTGGAACATCAAGATGTCATTTATAAGTTTGTTAGTTCTTCCCGGTGGGAAAAACTGAGCATAAAAATGGGTAGTGAGATCCTCCCAGGTGGAGATGGATCCCGCGGGTAGACGTTTAAGCCAATTGCTTGCTTGATCGCGAACGGAAAATTAAAATAAACGCAGTCACATCCATTCCCTATTTTCAACATTAAGGTCAAGTGATTCCACAAGTTTTAGAAAATCTTTAAGATGTTAATTTGGGTCTTCAGACCGAAGCCCGTGGAATGCACATCTATTTTGCACCAACTGGATGGTGTCAGATCTTAGAGGCACCACATTGTTCCCTCCGAGGAGCTCAATGGTGTTTTGATAGCCCTCATGGCTTGGTCAGGAATAATTTCCTAAGGTACAGGGTGGATTTTTGTCTCCCATGATGGTTAAAGAAAAGGAATGTTTACAAAACAAACAGAACGAAGAAAAGCTAGACTAAGAGAAAGCTACACTAAAAAGAAAAAAGAAAACCTCACTTGATAGGAATCTTGTGAGTAGACCTAAGCTATATAGAATCCGAAACGTAGACTATTCCCTGGCAGCGGCACCAAAAACTTGATGCGGCGGGTTGCAGCGCAAAAGTTTTACAACCTCCTAAGTAGTGTACCTAACCGTTGTAGTGTAGTATAGGCAAGACTCATGAGGTTATTATTGTTCTCTAGAGGAATAGTTTGGGTAGGCTCGAATTGTATGTTCACTAGGGTCTAAGGGTTGAAGAAAGATTATTTTTGTAGTTTTATATTTTTCTAGAAAGCAAATAAATATCAGGTTTTAAGAGGGGATTTAATTAGACTACTATACTAAACTACTTCTAATTATGCAAGAAAAGTAAAAGTGATAGGAAAAACTTGATTGGTTAAACAACGTGTTTACCTAATCATGCACTACTCACTAGTTGTCTTCTCAGATTTTATTGCACGTCACCCTCGTAATGTAATGTGTAAGCATTTATTTATTCAAACACTTAACTCAGAATCCACCCAAAGGTGATCTAGATATGAAGATCTAATCATAGGTATCCTTTAACCTAGCCGCGTCTCCCTAGACGTCTATGCTATGCAATTTAATAGCTAGTTTTCTATAGCCTAACGCGCACACCATTAACAGGAATCAATAATAAAAGATATAACTTGTAGGTTTCATGCAATCATAAGTAAACATAATTAAATTTAGCCAACCATGTTAATTAAAAGCGAACAATTAATCAAATAACACATAGACATATTAAATGATTAAAAGCGTAAAAGAAATTCACTTCAATTAAACATAGAGTATGAGTGAGTACAAAAGGGTTTAAAAACCCTAAAATTCGACCATAATAGCTGCTAGAAAAATACTCTATGTTTTTCCCTCTAAAATATGAAAATAGGGTTTGTATATATATAGTTGAGATCATGACGTCGTCGCTTAGAAATCGTGATGCCGTCAGCCCGCGGAATCTTCCATGGGCTTCTTTAAGTCGGCTACATTGACATCGTCACAAATGGTTGTGATGTCGTCGCTTTTAATCATTGACGGTATTAGAGAAGATTGCGACGCCATCTCCACGTACTGTAAATCCAAAGCTTCATCAAAATCTTGTCGAGTTGCATTCTTGTCCCGTTTCTTCCTAAATTGAGCCTAAGTTATGTGCTTTTTGTTCCCATTATGCCCAAATGCTAAAATATCAAAAACAAATGATTAAGTACAATTTTTGGGGATATTTGCATAATTTTGGGGGTTAAATGACCCTGAAAAAGTGTATAAAATGACACCTCATTACAAACAATAGGGCTAGGAATGAAGTGTCAACTAGTAGGGTTTTAGAGTTGTTATACTTAATTTTTTTTTGTCTATCTCTTATTCAAGTCTATGGAGGAAACTTCTACACTTTGATGATTTTTGATAATCAATCAAATTACACATGGGTATTATTTTTACCGTCTAAGGATGAAGCATTAGGAAAATTTGAAATCTTAAGTAAAAAGCATGAAAACCTACATGATTGTTCTATTGTTTCAATTGGAACCTATCATTGTAGTGAATTTGATAAATTGAAATTTAGGAGATTTTGTAAACAACATGGAATATCTTATAACTTGTCGGACCCTTCCATTTCTCAAGCTAATGAGACTGTTGAAAGGACAAATCATAAGTTAAAAAAGATGAGTCAGGCAATGTTTGATGAGTAATCCATTCCATAAAATTTTTGGTGTCATGCCTTATATACCGTGTTAGCCTTATTTTTATATAAGTCAAACAAGAATGTTATCAGTCATCTTAGTCGTAATTAGTGTTGTTATGTAATAGGCTAGTCGGGATTAACGGGCTTAGACTTTAAGCTAATATTGTCCGTGTTTCAGGATCAAAGCCTAAGACAAGCCAAGCCTAGCCCAGCCCAAGAGAATAGCCCATATGGCATCTAGGGTGAAGGGACTAAAAATAAAACCCTCTTTACACATGGAGAGGGTGTTGGTTACATTTGCTTCATTGTATGTGTGTGTAACTCACCAAACTCTCTCCTTCCTAATCATTCTTCTATCTTCTATCTACCTTTCTTCTTATTTCGTGTGCTTAATATAGGTATTGATTAGATTATTAGTTATGTTTGGATCTTATATATTTTGGGATAACAAGTGGTATCAATCGCCAAGGGGTTTTAGGTGTTTGATTTATGGTTAGATTTTTTAAAATTCGAGCTTATTTGGCTCATAAGCTTTGGCTTATTTTTGTCTAAGTAGTATTGATTCTTAAGATTGTTTAAGCCTTAGCTTTACAGCTTATATGTTGCTTATAAACAACTTATAAAAGAATCAGAAATAGCTTATTTGGTTTAGTACTTTTTTGTAAGTCTTTGAAAAAAACGCATGGAAAAATCTTCAAAAACAAGAGTTTTGTTGTTGCTTTGGATCATCAAGGTGTACTTTCGGTGGTTACAAGCCTATAGGGAGCTTATTAAATCATCAAAACATTGTTTTCTTTAAAAAAATTTGGGCTTAAATTTTTTTTGATGCAGGCGAAACATGTACTATGAAGGAAGCGAAATATGTTTTTGATCAAAACATGTTGTAAGCGAAATATATTCCGAACAGGTTGACATGTTTCATGCGAAATATTACATAATCTGAAACTAAACGCTGCCAAAATTTATCTAGGCGAAACACGTTTTAAGCGATTTATGTAACAAGCGATTTAAGTACTACAAGTGAGTTAATTCAAGCGATTTATGTCTTTTTCCAAAACAAAACTCTGCCAAAATTTCAAGAACAAAGCGAAATATGTTTTTGTCATATTTCAAGCAAAATAAGACATTACATATTCCAAGCGAAACAAGTAAGCTGAACGAAATATTACATCAAATTTTAATTTCGGGCTTCATATAAACAAGAACTTCATAGTAAAATCAGAAATTCTACTTTAGTTTTACGGTTTCTTTTTGATTTAGTAAAATCCCGCGAAAGTCTCACTTCTTTTCTTGGTTTAATCAAGACTTGTAAAATCCTATAAACTAAAATTCCATATCAAACCACAATCTCAATCACTTCATAAAACTTAAGATCTGATATCCATTCACAACATCAAAATGTCAAATACAAATAACAATTTGCAATCTCAAACATCAAATGCTCTTCACAATGCCATCATGGAAGCTGGTGGTAAAGACCGTCCACCAATGTTAGCAACTGGTAATTACGTTCAGTGGAAATCCAGAATCAAGAGATACATCGACACCAAACCTAACAATGAACTCATCCACTATTGTCTCCAGAATCCACCTTACAAATTCAAATGGACTGAGAAGACTGTTCTAGTTACAGAAGGTAGTTCAGAAACCACTACAGAAGGATTCATGGAGAATTATAAGAATGTTTCACAAGACATAAGGAACCAATTGGATGCTGAAGCTGAAGCTGTTCAGATAATTCTAACAGGGATATATAATGATATCTACTCTACAGTTGATGCTTGTCCAAATGCATGTGAAATGTGGAAAGTAATTGAAAGGTTGAAACATGGCGAATCAATAAATGTTTAAGATCTTGAAACCAATTTATATTAGGAGTTTGGAAAATTCACATCATGGGATGGTGAATCACTTGAATTATATTACTCAAGGTTCTATAAGATGATGAATGAGCTTGTTAAGAATCAGTGTGATGTTACAAATCATCAAGTGAATGTTTAGTTCTTACTTCAATTACAACCAGAATGGCAAAGGTTTGTGACGCTTGCTAAGCAGAGTCAAGAATTGAAGACTGTCTCCTATCACAAACTTTATAACATTATGAAGCAACACCAGAACGAAGTCAATAAGATAAGAGCTGAAAGACTAGCACGTACTGCTAATCCACTTGCACTTGTTGCTCAACAACAACCAGTTTACCATCCTCAAAACCATCCTAATCACTACACTTAAAATTCCATAACCAAATCACAACAAGCGGCTACTAGAAACAAAGGTAAAGCAATTGTCAACTCTCCTCTGCCCACTTATGATCAAGAACCTACTATGGTTGCTGAAGATGATGAAATGTCAAAGGAAAAGGAGATTGATAAACTCATGGCTTTAAATTCTCTATCATTCAAGAAAATCTACAAACCTACCAACAACAACCTTAGAAATTCATCAAACACACCAGTAGAGCACATCAGGATAATATTCCAAGAATTAACAGAGGAACTAGGTATGACAATCAAAAGGTAGTTAATGTTACTAGGGCTAGGGAGAATGTAGGCACACAGGTGGTGAAGCAGTTTGGGATTCAGTGTTATAATTGCAAGGAATAGGCATGTAGTAAGGGAATGTCAAAAACCGAAACGAGCAAAGGATGCAGCTTATCACAAGGAGAAGATACTATTGTGTAAGCAAGAGGAAGCTGGAATCTAATTGAGTGCTGAACAAGCTAATTGGAGGGATGACACTGATGATGAACCTGAAGATCAGGATTTGGAAGCACATTATCTGTACATGACACAAATTCAAGAGGTTACTCCAGATGCTGCTGAGAATTTTGGACCCATCTTTGATGCTGAACCGTTGCAAAAGGTACATAATGATGATGATAACTATAATGTGTTTGCCAATGATAGAGAACATCCTGAGCAACCTGAATCTGTTAATGACACATATATGGAGGAACAAGGTGATACTAACATCACTATTGATTCATTGGATATGAGTACTAATGGAGAAACGGTTGACCAGGATGATGATGATCTTGCTAAAGAACGTGATTTGCTTGCTTCTTTAATTGATAAACTAAAATGTGAAATTAATGACAACAAAAAGTGTAATAAGCTTTTGGAATCATCTAACAAGACATTAGTTGATAAATTAAAAGGTGAAATTAAGGATTTCAAAACCAAAAATAAAAGTTTAGAATCATCAAATAACCATTTTAAAGAAGCAAACAATGAACTGTCAAAGACTAATCAATTGATGTTCAAAGACCTTAAGAAGTTCTAAGCTGAACATGATAGATATCATGATGTGAATTATGCATCGAAGGTGGAAATTGATTGTGCAAAAGAAAAAGGAGATTTAATGTCATACAAAATAGAATCTCAAAAGTCATTTAATCAATTTACTCGAAAGATAAATGATTTAAATCAAACGCTTTTAGAAATGAAAAAGGAGGTTTTTGCACATCAAGAAACCATCTCCATAATGTTATTTCTTTAGAAAACAAAGTCAAGGTTTTGGATGATATTGTATATAAAGCCGGTCAGTCAATTCAAACAATGAATACGCTTAATCGTAATTGTAAAACGAGTTTTGTTAAACCTGAGTACCTCAAGAAAGATCAAAGAGTAAATCCTCATCTGTATGATATAGGTTGCTATAATGATAATCTTGCTTTAATTTTAGTTCTTGAATCCGACGAAACGATTCGTCTTGCCTAAGAAAGTCGATCAAAATTAAGTGATTTAATCAAATCGTTTAATTATAGAAACTTGAATAATCTTTATGATTTGTTCGTTCCACAACGTGAAAAGTCGCCTGAACAGAGATATTTTTTAAAAAGGTCGAAAATGAGTCATACATCTGTCAAGAATGAAAATTCAATAGAGTCTTTTAATAAACAAACAACTTTGTTAGAAAAACGGATGGATGAATCCATTCCGTGGGATCAAAAGTGTAAAAGTTTTGAAGAACTTTTCAAAATTAAAAGTAGTGTTGACACGATTTTTGATGGAGTGTAACGTTGCAAACAAAAATCGCTAAAAGAACATATTTTGGTCACATAGATCCATTCTTTCAAAATACAATCGAAGGAAATTTTTATCCCCAAATTCAAAAATTCAATGCTGATTTAGAAAAGTTTCACTTGTGTTTGAAGGAGGAAATGGTTGCTGATTTGAGATATTTTAATTCTCTTGAACATGAAGTAGACTCTCTCAAACTCAAAAAATATAGTTTTGAATGAAATTGACAGACTTTCCAGGGAATATTATTATGCTGATCACATGAATGCTATACTTGGTGTATATACAACCCTTGATGAATTCACTGACTTACAATTTGATTATGTGGACCAAGTTGTCAAATGTGAACTTCTTGAAAAAGAGCTTTAAAAAAGAACTAACAATGTCAATAACAAATCTTTCAATGAATTGTCAAAAAGATTTTCTGAACTTGAACAACATTAAATTAATCTTGAACTCGCTTTAGAGCAACATCAGGAACAACTTAATAATGACAAAGTTTGGAAACAAAAAGAATTAAATTCATTTCGAGAATTGAATGTGAAATATTTTGAAATTCAAGATCTGAAAGCTCAATTACAAGACAAAGATATTGCAATAAGTGAGTTAAAGAAACTCATTGAAATGATGAAAGGAAAATCTGTGGAAACTAAGTTTGAAAAACCATTGGTTATTCGACAACCGAATGATTTTAAAAGTCAAAGACAATCAGTTCTAGGTAAACCGGCTATTTTTTAAGACTCTCTTGAAAAGACAGATTTTTCAAAGTCAAAGTCAGTTACTACAAATAACGTGTCCAGTGATTTTTCAAAACCAGTCATTGCACAGATTTTGCCTCAGAATGTGAAGTCAATTTTAAAGAACACAAATGTGATTGCTCCAAGAATGTATAAAGTGCACACAAAGCCTAATCAAACTAGAACAACATAGTTGCCTCAAGACACTAGGAAAACTAACAAACGCATATCTTCTCTACAAGAGTAATTCCCACTACTAGTGTTAGCAAACCACAACTTAAGAGCAATCAATGGGAAGATAGAGTCATGCATAACAATAGTGAAGGGAAGAATCAACAAGTAGAAGACCACCATAGGAATTTTAAGTTTTCTAATAATAAAAAGTATGTAACTGCATGTACTGACAGTTTGAATGCTAAGACCTTGAATGTAAACTTTGTTTGTGTTACTTATGGAAAATATGTGTTGAATTACAATCATGATATGTGTGTTCTTCATTATATTAATGGCATAAATTCTAAGACTAAAATGCATATGGATGTGCCTATTAGTACTAGAGAACCCAAACGAACGGTGAACCAATCTGTTGCAACACCCCTTAGGAGAACAGTTGCTTCAGAATCCACTAATCAGAAACCTAAAAGTAAACTTAGGAAGCAATATGAGCAGATTAGTAAGACATGTAAATGGTGGTACTCTAAGATCACACCACCAGGATATAAATGGAAACCTAAGACTAGTACAGTGAATGTCAAACCAAATGTTAGTATGCCTCTTGGAAATAAGTCTAGAACTACTACTATTTTGGAACCCATGACTCTTAGGAAATCCACTATATCAAATAATCCATCATCTTCTAATTCCTTTGCAGATCATAGAGATAATTCTATTTATCATCGACTCTGGGTGCTCAAAGCACATGACGGGAAATCTCAAGCTTCTAAGTAATTTTATGGAGAAATTCTGGGTACGGTGAAGTTTGTAGATGATCAAATTGCACCAATTCTTGGTTATGGAGATCTAGTTCAAGGAAATATCACTATTAAAAAGGTTTATTACGTCGAAGGGTTAAATCATAACTTATTCTCCATTGGTCAATTCTGTGATGCGGATTTAGAAGTTGCTTTTCTGAAGTCTACATTTTACATTCGTGATTTGAAAGGAAATGATCTACTCACAGGTTCTCGTGGCACAGATCTGTATTCCATCACTCTTTAAGGCACATCCACTCCCAATCCAATTTGTTTAATGGCTAAAGCTACATCATCACAAGCATGGTTATGGCATCGTCATCTCTCACATCTAAACTTCGATACCATTAACTTTCTTTTGAAGTATGATATTGTGACTGGCCTTCCCAAATTGAAATTCGTCAAAGATCATCTTTGTTCTTCTTGTGAGTTAGGGAAAGCCAAACGAAAGTCTTTTCACACAAAGACTACCCCGAGCTC
>BQNB010135391.1:0-18165 GCA_026074375.1 Tanacetum coccineum | reverse complement strand
AATTATTTTAAACCATTCAAAACGCGCGATCACGGACTTTACCGATTTTCAATTCACACTTCGTCGAGAGAGAATGACCCGAGAGGTTTTTGAGACAACTTTGGTTAAAAGTTTGTTACTCGAACCTGACGGAAAATACTTACTATTCTATTATTTGATATAATCCTTATATACTTATATATTATATTTTATATATAGTGTGTTCGGACGTGTATCAATCGTCGACATTCTTTCTTTACCCCTCAACCGCGAATCGTTAAATTGTCTTTGTCTAGGACTAGGAATGATGGAACACATTCCGTAAATCTTTCTCTTGATTCTACTCTATTCTCTACTCCGTGCGTCGTGACAACTTAACTACTTCATCCGAAGTACTTTAAGAATTTTTAATTACCTAAATGATAATTAAAATGTCACTCCTTTTATAAAATTTGTCAAGCCTTAAACTCCTCTCTTGTTGGCGGTTCGGCGGCCCCCAGATCTATTCTTACGTCCCCCAGATATATCTGGTACCGCTGGCAGCAGCTTGTAATACCATTTTTTTATATAACCTAACACTTCCTCTCTTCTGTTACGAGTTGACGTCTACTCTACACCCAAATCTATGTCCAATGTCTCTCTATAGATCAATGGGTCATCCTCATATCCTAACACTCATAAGGATCATCGCTTATGTCGTTAATAGTCAAGTGAATTTCATAATGAAATGCGTCTCATTCTCAAACACATCCCTTACAATCGTCATACTCATAAATTGGTCCTCATTTCTTGTTCTTGTAAACCTCTTTTCTCACCTCAAATGGTCTTTTCACTACTAAACGGTTTCTCTCTTTCTTAATAATCTTCTCACTTCTGATAGTCGTCTTACTTCTAATAGTCTTTTTAATTTCAACATTTCTTCTTACTTCTAAACGTTCCTTTTCACTTCTAATAAGTCTTATCTTCTCTAACATTTCCTCTCACGTCTAAACGTTTCTTCTCTTTTAATAGTCCTGTTACTATTAAAATTCCTCATATATCTCTCCTAACTTAATCATTTCATCCAAAATATTTAAGTAATTTTCTAAATTAAAATTTCACTCCTTCGCTAAACTTTCCACTTTCTAGAAAGTGAAGAACATAAAGAAGATATTCAATCTTCAAGTGTTATTGAGTCACCACATTGTTGAGTCTCTCATTATTCTTCCACCATGAAAGAACTACCACCTCATTTTACATACCTACCTTTATTCCTCAACATTGTACACCAAGAAAACACCAAAAAAACCTTTGAATTCCCAATCATCGATCTTTGTCTCGATAGGATCACATGCACATTAATTGTTAGTGCAAATGATATATCAATCTTTTCTATCAACCTCTCGTCAGCACATTCCTTTGTTAGTCTCTCTCATCCTTTTTCACTTTTCGGCTCTATGAAATCATTTTCATTAACATTCAAGAGCACATCCTCTCCATCCTCATCTAATTTTTCTTTTTATCTTTATTTTTGTATATATTTTGGGATATTTCTCCAAGATATCAAGCGAAATTCGTCTACCTTTAAAAGGTCATTCTCATAATACTTCTGTGACAATCATAAACGAATCTCATTCTCGTTTATTAAAAGTCGGTCTAATCTTTGTCCTTAAACATATGTCTTGAGTCTTTTAATTATATCATTTAGATTATTGATTTTAAAACAATGATTGCATGTGTCCTTTTACAAGGTACATTATTCCTATAATGTACTATTCGCAACGTTATATCTAAACGGGCTTTAAACCGTTATCGTATACCTCTAAACCCTAATTCCATTAACATCTAAAGTGAATGCACAAGATACTAAAGCATATGTACAAGTAATATAACATCTCATATGAAATATAGAATCCCTTTAAATCAAAGTACACAATACCCTTTTTTTTTAAAAGCACAGTATACAATCATTAAGCTCAATTCCTAAAATAGTCGTTAAACCTTCGTCTTATCATCTAATTTCTTCACCAATACACTTTTGTAATAAGCCTTACAAGCTAATACACTCAATCTACAATATATAAACCCTAAATATTCTATTCATAAGCTTTCATGCATCTTTTTACACTCAAAACCCAAATTCAAAACCCTAAACCCTAAAACCAAGCTAGTTTCTAAACCATGACCTATTTCTTGGCTTTTATCCATTGTAAACCCAAACCAACACTCAAATGAGTTGTAAAAACTTATTTTACAATCATATCAATCCTATTCAATCATTATCTATCATTAACTTGGCAATATGCAAGAAATCAAAGCCTAGAAAACCTTAACGAATCCAGAAAACCCTAATTGTGCCCTAATTGTGACTTTGACCCGTTTTCTCAATTTCAACCCATTTTAACTTAAACCAACGACCAAACTTCATTGATAATACTTTATATAAGCCCTAGGATTTGTATTCCATCATTCCTAATCAAGAGTATGCAAAATATAAGCCAAGAAAGTCAAGAAAACCCTAAACGAGCCCTATTTGAACCCGTGACCTCGTTTCTTCAATTCTACTCCGTTTTAACCCAAACCAATTGCTAATATTTGCTAATTACTTTAATACCAGACCTTAACAACCTATTTCATCTATCCTTAATCATTATAAACACAATGTACCTTGGAAAGACTCTTGAAAACCATGCCGAGTCCAAAACAGACCCGCACCTCATTTTTGGCTTCTTTAACCCATTTTAGCCCTAACCATGTGCAAGGCACTTGCATAAACTCCTTCTAGACACCTTGTAGCAGCTCACCCACCTGCTTGAACCTTCTCTTGGTCTCAAATGAAGCCACATCACCTCCTTGTTGGACATTCTCTAGTCGTGACACCCAAACACCCCTAAAAACCTTCCACCTTGCAATCCTACCACCTCTAGACCTCAAGACTCATCATGTAGCTCAAATCTAGCTTATGCGCCTTCCTAACTAGCCCTCCCATGTGTCAAGACCAGATCATGAGGCTTGCTTACTCCTTGCTACTTCAAATGGGTATAAATAGACCTCATTTGTGTTCATTTAAACTCGCACCACCCATCTCCTCTCTCAAACCCATAAGGCAGCAATACTTTGCTCCCATATGATCCTAGGATCATTAAAGAAGTTCAAGAAGCGAAGCCCTGAAGAATTGAAGCCCTGGAGTGAAGATACAAGGCGTACGAGTGGAAATACTACCCGAAATGACCCATTTCCACCATTTTTGATCATTGAAGCTCAAACCCAGGTTTTGAATGTTCTACTTCTGCTACTACACTCTTATAATGTTCATATGATCCTAAATATACTCTTGTTAAAGTTTCATAACTCAATTCATGCTCATTTTCTATTTTGATCCAAAATCGTACACCCGAAACCCTAATTTTGCGTTTTTCTTAAAACTAAATGTTATAATGATTAAATATTGTTATAATCTATCCTAGCATGCTTAACTAATGTTAAAATAACCACTTTATTGATTAATGAAGGAATTTGAACTTAAAACCCGCGCGTTTATGTTTTGAAACCCTAATTTGACCCGTTTTGCTTCCTAGCCTAACGAATCGTTATTTTAAACTTGTGTTGCGTTAAATCTTCATATTTTAGTTTATTATAACTTATAAATGTCTAATGAAATGTTAAAATAAGCTTGCATGGCAATTTGGACATGTTTTGTAATTATAATCCATGCAAGGGGTATATATCGTAACTTTCGGAAACTTATAACTAAAGGGGCTGAATATGTCATTTTATCAAAGTTATAACTGTCGGAACCCAAAAATAATCACTTACACTTCATATCCGAAACTAGAAAATAAGATGAGAAAATATGGAAGAAGTTTAGAGAGAAGTTAGAGAGAGAAAGGTAGAGAGAAGAAAAAGATGGAAGATTACTTGTAAAATTACAAATGAGAATTAACAAGAACCAACCCCCTCTCCATACTTGGAGAGGGGTATTTATACTTAATACCAAGAGGCTTTCATGCCTTGGTATTTCTACGGGCCGGGCTCGGGATTACTTGGGCTTTCGCCCGATACACGTGACCGGTTAGATTACATAAAGAGCCCGTTTACCCGTCTAGCCTATTACAACGTATAATATTTTAGTGACCGAGACCTAATATAATTAATGCACGAACTTTTCCAATTGGTATCGACTCAATATATTGAGCTAACAAGTTCTCCCACCGAAGGTGAGTTCATTGTGACACTCCTTCAATGAGATCAATGAGAATTGTTTTGTCCGTTAATATCCTTGTGGTCATGGTCACACTGAAGTCGTGTAGGCTTGTTCCAATCATGCTTTGTGATCTTCTGATCAAGAGCCTTTGTCAGTGTCCTTTCCGACTTCGTTCTTTAGGTCCGAGATCTTAAATCTTTTCCTTCTTTGTCTTGATCATCTTTTCCACCTTGCGATCTGTGTCTTGGGACCAACATGCTCATTGATACTTTGCACATCATTGAAAGCTTGCTAACAATCTCCGCCCGAACTTGATTTCTGAGAGATATCTTTAATATCCAGAATTAGCGCGGAAGTCTTTGTGCTGTTAATCTGAGCGTTTTAAGATTCTTTGGAAATCTTGAAAGCATATAGAAGTCTTTGTAGATTTGAGCATGAGCAAGTGTAATGAAATTCCGACTTCAGCTGGATAGGCATCACCATCTCCAATCTTATGTATCCTGAAAATAAAACAGTTAGCAATAAAGCGGGTGGTGGACCCGAATATGGCTTTGTCATTCGTCCGGATTTGGTTATAGATAAACCTCCGGTTTCCGTAGGACCGTTTATACAGTAAAAATACTGTACCCTGTATTGAGGTAGATTCAAGAATCAACCTAGACAGGTTTCCTCCCAGCTCCCAAAGCGTAGGATCTTCTAACACAGATGTATTAGATTTACCATGCTTTGCTTGTTCTCAATACCGGGAAACTTCCACAAAGCAGACACACGGAAGAGTGAATCATATAGTTCAACTATCTTTCTGAATAAGTCGTCAGATGCTCATTTCCTGAACAAGTTTTGATTTCACATTGGAATCGCACCATCGTTTCTTCTCCATTGACGACAGAGCTTGATTCATATAGAATCTCGCAAGTCACCAACCAAGAGCTTGGTTTGATGCTAAGCTCAAGCAGGACTTACCATTCGTATACGAATAATAAAGAGTATCAAACTGAATGTTCTGGCACAATCACAAGGATAATGCTAAGGTACCTCTTGTTAATGCAGCTAGATGAACTAATGATGTTCAACAATTGTTTGCATGAATATTGTCAAATGAGATTTAATCTAATGATCTCTTGGCTCAAGGACTCTGATTAGTGCGGTTTTGGGTTTTTAGTAATCGAGGCTGGAGCAACTGTGGCTGCACCTATTCAGAATATTAACTAACATGGAATTGAGAAAGTCAATATAGTCTTTAGTATCTCCGTGCCAAAATGAGACAAGTTATCAATTCGAGAGAAACCACCGAATGCTGGGAAAGGTTGTGCATTGCATCACTGGGTCCATGAATTTCTCATCAATGTCAGCAATCAACATTGTATTCCTGACATGCATTTTATCGACCCTGTTTTTCTTCTTCTGCCTAAGTTTGGGTAGTGGAGGGCTTCTTTCTTTAGACCCTTTATCCATACATTTCTTTTTAATTCTTCAACCCCTTCAATGCTTACCAATACGTCATTACTAACACCTTGTTGTGATTGTTCCAGGTTACATCATCTTATACGGCATTCTTCCCTTATTAACAAAACCATTCATCTCAATTCATCGACCTAAGGACTGCTATTTCTAACTATGGAGTGTCCTTGGGTAGATCCCTCCGGTTCTGGTTGGGATACATAGGAACAAATACCTAACCTTACCCACCTTATGTCCTTCCAGAATCGTCGTGAATTAAGAAGTTGTAAAAAAAAGGGTATGAGATCGTAACCATAAAACCGTTTCCCGAATAGCATTTTGAGTCTTATTAGATCACATTTTTAATTACATTTCCTCCCCTTATTTTAAATTCAAAGTCACTTAGATTTTGAAATACTGTGTGATTAAAATTATGACTTGAAAGGCCATTGTGAAAAATGTTGAAGCTTTCGCATGAATATTTGAACTGGTCATCTTGCCCCCCTCAATTTTACATATGTTAGGACAACCAAAAAACAATGATATCAAGTTTTAAAATCGATATAAAATTGAGGTTTTTGAACACTAAGTCCATCTTATAACATCAAGATCAATTGAATTGTCAACATTAATGCTTGTTGTTTATTAAAGAGACATTTTGGAATTGTTTGAATACATAAGAATGGTCGAGAAGATGAAGGTACATCCAAACCATTAAACTTTGTTTTTTTTCGAAAAAACCCGCCCATTGAAAGATGGAGTTGTTGAACACACAATTTATGAGAAGATTAAGAAATCGTCATTGAGAAATTCCATTGAAAAATTGTGTTCAACATTTTGAAAAACACATGTTAGAAGACTTCTCTTCCAACTTAAGGGTAAGCCGCACCTTATGCGTACACTTTCCTTTTCTTGAGCTTAAAACTTTGAATGTCTTGTATCAACTGCTCAAGACCGAGAAAAGTTGAATTTCTCGTTGTTAGGATAAGTTATCTTAATAGATAAACTTTCCTTTCTTTGAATCCCGGGTTATGTACTGATATTTGCACATAAGTCATTTAGAAAATTTAGAAATGACATGTCTTGAAAGCATTTGAAACTCCTGATCGAACTGTCAATTTAACACGCCCGTGTCGATAATTAATCAACATTATTAGGTACGTAAATGTTATCGATTCCAAGAGACATGTCGAGAAGAATATATTTTTGAACCATTTTCCTGATTATTTTGATTTTGTATTTTTCTATTGTGAAATTTTATATTTTTTGTATTTTGATTTTTTTTCAAAAATATTACATGTTGATGTTTGATGAAGTATCAAGCTATTCTTTTGTCAGAACCACCTCCAGTTCTGCCCCTGAGTCAAACACTCAACAATTTGACTGACGAGATACTAAAATACCTTTCTTTCAGGAAGGGTGCTTTAGTAAACAATGTCAGCCAAATGGTATTCAGTTCTGACAAAGAATAGTTCAATTATACCATTTTCAAACCTGTTCATTGATGACATGATACCGTAGTCGGAAATGTGGCATTGGTACGGTGGTGCTGCACGGTGTTTGGCATGAAATTGCTATGGCTGTACTGAGAGTCGCAATACAACTGTATTTTGTTGTAGTTGAAGCCATAATCTATGAAGCTGATGTCCGCATCCACATTACTATCATGAGCACAACTTTGCAAATAACGCCACGTATTCAGCCTCTCTTGCGATGACATATGCAGTACAATCCTGCTTCCTTTGACATCCAGCTGACTTAACTTAACACCTAGGGAACTGTATACCCTATTCCTCCAGAAGGTGCTTTTGCGAGTATCAAGGCATAAACCGCGCATGGTCGGCATCTGAAAAAGCTGTTAGTTTTTTCAAAAAGCCAGTAACCCTTGCGAGACCAAGTTCCCCTGTGAATGGTACCTCTTAAGTATCGCAATATCCTTTTATTAACCTCTTTGAGGTGATTTTTTAGTCGTCTTGCTTGATATCTTGACAATAAACATACAGCTTTCACTATGCTGGGTCCTACTAGATGTTATATACATGAGTGACCCTAATTTGCTATCGAAGTCAGTTTGTCTAAGGGTTCACCACACAGTCTTAGCATTTCCTAATTTAGGTTTGGTAGCCATTGGTGAACCAATCCTTTGATCCTTTTTCCTACCAAGTTTTTTCAGAATCTCTAAAGTGTAATTAGAGCCTGATTGATAAAAATACCTCGTGGGATTGGTGGATCTCAGTCCTAAAAAAAATACATTTCATTTCCCCCCCAATAAGACAATTCTCAAAACTACGTATCATTAATTTTTCAAAACGTATTGAAAATTTAGGTTTGTGAACCAAAAATAATGTCATACCCAATCAACGTAAATTTGCACAAGTAAATGTTCCTCTCCCCCGTATATATCAGTAATAAGTAGTCGGGGTCAAATAAAACCTTTAGTAAAACCGATGGTATCAGGAATTTTGAGAGTTCTTCAATACCAGGCTCTCGGAGCTTGTTTCAAATCCATATATAGCTTTCCTTAGATTAAGACGTAAACCTTGTCTGGATGATCAGGATTAATGAATTTCCGTCAGGAAATGCAAACATAAACCTCCTCCCTTCAATGGACCCTTAAGAAATGCCGTTTCCCACGGTCCATCTGTAAATTGGACAAAGACTTGTGGTGCATCAATATGCGACAAAGATCCTTGACAGGCCTCCAACGAGGCTACTGGAGCAAATGATTCATCGAAAAATCATAAACCCTCTTTCCTGAGCATAACCCTAATGGCTACAAGTCGTAGCTTTTGTTACGAATTCCGTTTATCCTGTCAATCCTTTTTTGTTAGTTCCATAACCACTTTAGCTTGATTTATCGTTTCTTTGTGCCAAAAGGTATGTCAACGAGTTCCCAGACTTTAGTCTGTCAAACTGATGAAGTTCAACCTGCATAGCTTCTATCCATGCTAATCAGCCATTGCCTTTGTTGCCTCCTTAATGTTTTTCGGTAATTCACAATACATCACTGTGAGTGCGAACATACACATTTCAGATCGGTTGCAGAGTTGTCGTCAGTTTGCACTGGTCGGATTGATTTACCATTTTCCTCCCACAACTATGAGTTAAATGGGTGATCTTTTGTCCATCGGTATTCAGAATCTAAAGGTTGATTGAAGGTATGCACATTTGAATTACCAATCATGCGTGAGGAAGACTCAGCAATTTCTTGTACCGGTGTACAGAAAGGATTGGTAAATTCTGCTTGATCATCGGTGTTTTCCTCAGCATGAGTGTTTGTAGGAGTTGAAATTGTTCAGATTGTATGTTGAATATTCGATTAAAGGGAGTGTTTCTCTGTGGAACAAATTATCCCAGGTGGGAGAAGAAGACATTGTTTGATAACGATTAGGCACCATCATTGAAAAATTCATCGTGACAAAGGACCCAAAAAGAAGATCCAACTCCTGTTGAGATGGAAACTGTTTGTATCGGCTGAAGGAGAAAACATTTTGTAGTTCTGGTGCGGGGTCAGGGGTTGTCTAATTCTGGAGCGCCTGTTGTCGTTGGGGAACGAGGCCTGACGTGACCTTAGCAACAGACGTCTCAGACATCTCATTGATTCCTCAAAATCTGAGATGGATAGGATTCAACTATCTCCGAGCCGTTGTTCTCTGTTGTATTAACACGATAATTCCCTTTGACTGAGTGGAGAACCCACCAAAATGCATGAATCCCTTTTTCTTCTTTCAGGCTTAATCCAAATTTTGCGACCATCTCTGGTTAGGTAACATGTACAACCAAATGATGGTTGAAGGTGTTTGATTGAGGGTTATTCTGTCATTAAATGATGTGATTGGCGTTTTCCCTCATGAGTTGGGATGATGATTGATCTGTTTTGAGTTATAGCATTTAGCGGTTGCATTTTTTTTGCTTCACAACAGGCCCAAAGAATAAAGGAAGTTTAGGAAGCTGAAAGCAATCGATCGAGCAGCCTCAGACGAGAGTGCGATTTTCGTCTTTTGACAAACGCCGTTCTGTTCAGGAGTCGAGGAGTAGAAAGTTTATGATGCACAATTCCTTCTATCTTTAAAGAAAGCATTAAGAGTCCTTGTTGTAGTAAGAACTCATTGCCTCTTGTCAGTGCGAACATAAATTACTGGGCTAGATGAGATTGACGTATGGCTCATCGGAGAAATTCATTTAAAAACTTCTGGTGTTATCATCCTTGGAACGTAGAAAGATAGTCCATGTATATACTTTTAGTAGTCATCGACAATTACCAGAATATATTTCTTCCTATTTATGCTAGCAACCCGCATGTGGACCACATAAGTCCCAAGTGAACAAATTCAAACCGACCTTTTGAACTTGGAAACATCTTTGACTTGAATGAGCTTCTTTTTGCTTTACTCACTTCACAAGAAATACCATAGATGATCTTTGGAACATAACTTTCAGTTTTGGTAAACCAATCACAATATCTTTCTATGAAACAGGTTTATGTATCGAAGTTTGAGAGAGAAGCCTCGATGCCATAACCAGTGCATGGAGTGGGAGATCTTTAGCCATAAGACATATTGGAAAGTTGAATGAAGTAGTGTCTGAAGAGGAAATTGGTATAGAGAATCAGATATCCACGATTACCGGTTAAATAAGTCCGTTTCCTCCCCTGAAGATCACTAACAAAAACCCTAGATATAATCCGAAATGCAAAACCTCCAAAATACCGCATCACAGAATTGACCAACTGAGAAAAGTTATGATTGAAAACCTTCGATTAGTAAAAAACCCTTTTGATCGTGATGTTTCCTGAATCAAATCTCCATAACCAAGAATTGGAGCAAATTGATCATTGCCAAAGCGTAAACGTGCCCAAGAATTAGCCAACAAAATTGCACAAGCCCCGTCATATGCTTTGGTGGCAACCAGAGTCAACAATGAATAGGATGAGTTGTTACAATCTGCAAAAAAGAAGTGAGAGGACGATGGAAACACATGACAAATGTGGATCCTAAAGTAAGAGTGTTTGTGAGAATCAAAGACATTAGTTATCCTAGATGAATTATCTATTGGCAAAACAAACTCTTTTAGTCACACCTACATTCCTTCCTAACTTTAGGTACCCATAGTCTTAGTGCCTTAGGAACCCATTTATCCTTTTGAGTCTAGGAACCCCATTATCTCCTTCTGTGGTTTTAGGAACCCATGTTGTATATAAGGACATAGTTTTGATGCTAACCACCATTCCCAAGCCTTACTTAATTTTCAGAAATAGCATCCTAAAGTAACTCTTGGAACTTAGAGGTAGTGATACTGATGCAACACCGTTTCCATAGGGGTGTTAGCAAAACATAGATTTGTTCGCTTTACTTTTGGGTATCCTAGTAATAATGGCACGAACATTAGGTCTTCTAATGTCTAGCATTCACGTCCTCAAGAATTTAGAAACACAAGCCTATGATTCGAATTAAACACACATTTCCACAAGTAGCACAAACAGCATTAGCATTCGAAGTTCAGGAATATCTACAACATTACACTCAGTTACTGACTTTGTTTTTATTAGAAATACTAGAAATCCATCCTAGGGATGTTCTTCTACCTATCAGTCTTTTAAGCCGCATGACCCTAGTGATGGCACTACCCTTATCTTTCATTTGATTGCTCCTAGGCGGTGGTCTGCTAACATTAGTTTTGTGAGCTATTCCTGTAGATGTAGAAGCGCGAGGATTAGTATTCCTAAAAGTCTGATTCAACTGTGGTGCTCTAGTCTGTGTGGTACTACTTGCAATGCGATACATGCCTGGTTTAAAAATCACATTTGTGTTTCTTACAGCTTTCATTGCTGTCTTAGGTAAATTCTGTAGAGTGAATGGTTTTTTTGATAAACTCTCTGACACGCATTAGTTTTATAAAACCGACTTTTTCTTTGCAAAATATTGTCTCTCAAGAGAGTATATTGAAAAAGTAGCCCGGTTTTTCCTAAAACTGGATGGTTTTTGGAAGCCTCATTGAGCATTCGGGTTGTCGAACAACAATGGTAAATCAAACTTAGTGTCTACAGATTTTCCCTTGTCATTTGCAACGAGTTTTTTTCAATCTCACTTATTAGCGATGTTCTTGTCTTGCAGTTGAGCTTTCAAATCTTGTATTTCAACATATTGTTCACTTCATTTTTCGAAATACATTTGACGCCTTTTCTTTGCAAACTGTGTCATTTTTCAGTTGTTCTTGACATTGTTGTAAAGCGATTTCAAGAGAAATTGAGTGTTTTTCTAATTTAGCAAAACTTCGTAAAAGCTCAGTGTAAATCTCTTTACTTACAAATTCAGTTTGTTCAGAAAGCTTTTGTGCAAGACAGTCACATTCCCTGACTTTATGAAGATATAAGCATTGTAATTCAGTGATCTCATCTAAATCAGATGAAGATTGCAAATAAGAACACATAACATCTTTAGACACACATTCTTGCAAAAGCATATCATACATGTTGGAAAATTCTGCCTTATCAGATTCAAGTTCATCAATTTCATCTTCAAGAGATTCAACGTACTTTAAATCTGCATGCATTTCTTGCTTAAGTTCATGAACAAATGCGAAACTATCATTCTGAGTCTTAAGGGCAAGGGGCATCAAACATGTCTTAACTAGGATTTCCATATCTTGCGCAGTTGGGTTACGAAGATGAAGAAGGTCGTTTGAATGTTTTACCCATGCTTGATTGACAATTTCTTTCAGATGATTAATGTTATTCGTCATGACATTATATGCTTGTCTACTTTTGCTTATTGATTTTGACACTGGTAAGAAATCGATGTTTTTGAAAATATTTGGTTTTGTTTTCACAAATGATTTTCTCCACATTTTCTTTCTTATTTCATTTGCCTGTGCGAACTGAATTTCATAATGCTGAGTCGGGGGTTTAAAATTTTCATAAAGACTATTTAACTTTGTGTAGTCAAAAGGTTTCACTAAGTCTTTATTCAATTTTGATCGACTCTCTTCTTTAAGAGTCAAAGTCTCTTCCCTATAGGGGACGAGTCTGTTTGCAGGACCAGATTGGTCATGTGGGATCGCATACAAACATGGTTTCTCATATTAAGCCTTTTTTAGGTACATTGGATTGGCAAAGGTAGGTATTCCATTAAATGTAGGGCATTTGGGTACTAACATATGAATGGTTTGGATTGATTGACTCCTTTTGTAAACAATTTCATTCAAAAACTTTAATTGGTTTTCCATTGAAATCATTTTGTCAATATCTTTTTCTTCCTTAAGCTTCAAATCCGTTATGACCTTTGCTTTATCTTTGACAAGACCTTCATAATGTGACTTTGTTAAAAGACTCTGTTTGACTAACTCATCATGTTTCTTTTTGACAACAAAAATTTCGTAGGCTTTAACTTTTAAACCTTTTTTTATGTCAATTTCTTTTTGAGCTAATTATTAACTAATAGATCTTGATTGATGACTAGTGTGTGAAAGTGAAGGTGTAATTAGTGTGTGTGTTTAGAGAGAGAATTACCTAACTTGCCTTTTGATTAAATGAAGTTGTTACATCTAACCATGGCATAAATTACTATTTATAGCCTTGGTTAGCTATTCTTATTAAACTTTCCTAACTTAGCACTTCTAGTCCCTGCACTTTATAATAGTGCTACAAGTAGATTATTTCTTTATTTCTAACATTCTCCCCCTAAATGATCTACTTGGGAACTATCCTTATTGTGTTTTTGATGACGACTTCTTCTTTACGCTTGAACACTTTATTCTGAAGTAGTCTGTCATTTTCTTTTTCCTTAAAGCTCGAAAACGCTGAGAATTCTTTATGAAAGTTGAGGACGACCTTGTAGCAAATCTCTCCTGATATAATTTTCTCTCCCTATATGACAGGATAGATTTCTTTATCCCTGAAGGTATCAACTCTACTCTCGAACTCAAAATCAGCATTCTCAAAAGCTAACTTTGACCTTCTTTTGCAACTTGATTCTTTAAATAACATGTAATGAAATCTTAACTTTGAACTTGATCTGGATGTAGAATTTCATCACCTAATGTTGCTGATGAAAGATCTTGAAACACGATGATATTGATTGAGCATTTCTTTGTAAAAGACTTGAACACTTGACTTTTCACATGAATCTTCATACTCTTTAAGCTCCCCCTCAATCACATATCCATCTCTTGAATATTGAAGTAGTAAACTTTGATTGTCTGAAGACAATGTCGATATTCTTGAGAAGTAATTCCATGCAAATGTCGAACCGGCTATCTCGATCGATCTTTGAAGTTAATGAAACACTACAGCTTATTCAAAACACTTGATGAAGTAACCTCAATCTTGAATACGAATCTTATCTTCTTAATCAAACTACTTTTACCATAACGATTTCTTTGATTCAATTTCTTTGCTAGTATCTTGATTTGTCCCATATATTCTTGCTTATATCTTCTCCCCTTTCATATACTTGAATTGACCTTACGTTTCAAGCTTATATCTTCTCCCCCTCATGATGATTATGATCCATCATGAACATCATGATTATATAAGCTTCCAAAATAAGCTCTGGGTGAAGAATATCCTTTGAAGTCCATGAAATTGAAATCAAAATCTTTTCTTTTCTCAAACATTCTCCCCTATATAAACAAACATACTCCCCCAAAATAACCCATAAGCTCCCTCAAACCAACAAATATGATTGCTATCATTTGAAAGAAACTTTTGTCATTTTAAGTTCCGTTGAAGTAGTCATGCTTGTGAAAGGTAGAAATGTTGTTGTATGTTGTAGAAGATGAAATGGAGAATTATCAGAGTAAGAACCATCTTCCACATTAACTATGAAGTTCATACATCACAAGATCATGCTTTGAAAATTCCCGATGAATGTTATTTTGAAGAATATGACCAAATCAATATCTCGGTGATAAAGATGCGGAAATATGACCATAAAATTCAAAGAAGCATTGATCTCGTGAACTTAGTGTTGTGTTACCCTGGGAAACACATAACCACTAGATCACTTAGATTACTAGTTCACACTTATTTGAATCATTTGTCAATCATTTTCAAATAGTGACCTACGTTCAGCGTTGGCATGATGTTAGCACTGGTAGGATTTCCATTCAATCATTGTGAATACTAATTTATAGTATCACTCCAGAATGTTCCGGCAATGTCACGTAGACATGCAATGTCACAAAGACATATATCATTGTACCTTTTGTATCATTGATGTTTAATACAAACGTACTTTTGTGTCCCTGATGAGAGATCACGTGTGTGGTTTTTTGAAATAGTGTGTGTGAGCAGTGAGATGAGAGAGAGGGGGTGGAGTGTGGGGGGGGGGTGTTGGGGGGGAGGAGCGATGCGGCGATGGTGTGGGTGAAGGGATGTTTGGCATAATAAGTTTGTCTTGACATCTTGAATATTAAGTGATTTACCTTGTTGTAGCCTTTCAATGGCTTCCCACATTTCTTGAGCTATCTGACATGCATCAATAGTTGAGTATATTTCATCTCCAATTCCAGTCAATATCAAATAAATCACTTCTTTTTCTGATTTAAAATGAGCTCTGTGCTCAAGAGTCATATTCGTAACAGTCTTCACTGTTGTTTGTTCAGGAACTGCTGGAGAATCCTCTGTTGTAGGAACATCTGGTGTTGTGACAATCGTTGGAGTGTAAGGACCTTTTAGAATGCACTTCCGTAAGGCATCACCATTTGGTCTTGTATCAATGTATCGTAAGAACCGTGATCGCCATTGTGCATATCGTAATTATTTCCACGGGATTGTACAATTCAAAGATTTAAACCGAGAAATTGAGTTCTTTCGTGGGATTTTACAAAATCAAGAAAAAACCATGAAAAGTTAATTGTTGTTAAAGTTTGTTGATTATGTTTTTGTAGTCCGAATTAAAGTCCAAAGTCCAAAGTCCTCGTAATTAGTCCATGAAGTTTGTTTTGTCTTGATGTGATGTTTTGATTAAATGGTGATTAATATATACCCCAAATTCGATCAAATACCACCTGATGCACGGATCGACCTTCGCGTTAAGGTCGAATTTTTTTTTGGGAAATTAGGGTTTCCAAACATAGGTTTTCAATGGACAAAACACAATGACTTTAGTCAAAACGCAACTATTGATCAAAACGCAATGTCCTTTGAGCAAAACACAATACTCTTGACCAAAACGCAACAATTGATCAAAACACAATGTCCTCTATGATCAAAACGCAATGTCCTTTGAGAAAAACGCAATACTCTTGACCAAAACACAACAATTGATCAAAATGCAATGTCCTCTATGATCAAAACGCAGTGACTTCGAGCAAAACGCAGTGTCTTCTAGCAAAACGCAATGTTCTTTGAGCAAAATGCAACTTAGTCTTGATAAAAACGCAATGAGTCCTCTAATCAAAATGCAACTTAGTCTTGATCAAAACGCAATGAAACCTCTAATCAAAACGCAACTATCTTGATCAAAACGCAATGTAAAAAAAATTGGGCTGAGTAACGTTTAGTTAAAACGCAATGATGGTCTTCAATGAGCAAAACGCAACCCTGTGGAGACAAAACGCAACACACAAAAAATATCAAATCGCAGTTACATGAGAATCAAAACGCAATGACTTGAATCAAAACGCAGCGACTTGAATCAAAACGCAATGGCATTTTGCAAAACGCAATGTGTTTTAAGCCAAAATGTAATGTCTTCCAATTAAAATGCAACTAGTACAAATGTCACTTTCAAGTACAGTACTTGTTTGTCTCTATTCTCAAAACGCAACCAAGAATTTTGTCAAAACGCAATGATGAAAAAAACTTCAAACTAGCTCGATTTCACCTATTTATCCACGAACTAAGCTATAGAACTACGAAGATAGATATAAGAACTTGTTCTTGCCATGAAAGCACAAAGATTTAACAACTTAACCACGAAAATATAAATCAAACCATGGTTTTTTCTTTTTTTTTTCTTCTTGCGTTTTTGTTTGAAAAAATAATAATAAAAAGCCACGAAATTTGTTGTTTAATCCACAAATCAAACACTAAACACCCGAGGCTCTTGATACCAAATGTCGGTTACCCAATAATCACTTCACTTCATTAAGATTAACAAGAAAATAAGCTAGGAGGTGTGAAGATTTGTAGAGAGAGAAAGTAGTGAGAGAGAATGGTTGAATTACTTGCAAAATGGAAATGTTTACAAATGAACCAACACCCTCTCCATCCTTGGAGAGGGGTATTTATAGTTAACACCAAGAGGCTTTCATGCCTTTGGTATTCTACGGGCCGGGCTCGGGTTTACTTGGGCTTTCGCCCGATACACGTGACCGATTAGATTACAAATAAGAGCCCGTTTACCCGTCTAGCCTATTACAATGTATATTAATTTAGTGACCGAGACCTAATATAATTATGAACGAACTTCTATTGTTCGACTCAATATTTTGAGGCTAACACAAAAGGATTTACTTCACACGACTGCTCAGCTGCAACACCTTGATGTACTGAAGAGGATTGATCATCCGAAGATGATGATGAATGACTTCTAGATGGTGCCTCTTGATCGATGGGGATGGATACTGATGGACTGTTAGGGTTGACTAGAGCTTGAGCTGCAGGAGCAGGGGGTACCAGACGATCAACCGTGGAAGTCTTAAAATATTCATCAAACATAGGCTAGAACAAAATCTCCAGTTCCTTATTTGTAAGAGGTACATAAGGTACTACAAGAGGAGGATTGGGTACGAGCCCTGAACTGATAGGTCCAGGCGTCAAAAGGTTAGGTGCGGGTCCTGAACTGGAGTGTACAGGAGCCGTTTGCCCAGTCAGCTCATCGAATGTAACGTGAATAGTTTCCATGATCTGTCGGGTTCGTTTGTTGTAGATTCGGTAACCCTTCCTGTTTGGTGCGTAACCGACAAAAAACCCAATGTCTGCTTTAGCCTTCAATTTACCCAGATCTTCACTGTCGTTTGTTGGGTAGCAGAGAGCCCCAAAAATACGAAGAAACAAAAGATCCTGTTTCTTGTCATGCACAAGTTCGTAAGGGGTTTTGTCGTGGAGAGTATGTATAAGGGATCGGTTTTTGGTGTAACAAGCAGTAGCCACAGCTTCTGCCCACAAAAACAATGGAGCCTTCGAGAATATCAACATGGTTCTAGCCGCTTCAACAAGAGTGCGGTTACGTCTTTCGACAACACCATTCTACTGAGGAGTTCTAGGAACGGTCTTCTCGTGGGTAATTCCAACGTTTTCATAGTACTCAATCAAGTCTTTATTAACGAATTCGGTGCCATTATCAGTTCGTACAAACCTGACAGTTTTGTTGAGACCGACTTGAAGTTGTTTTAACAAGTTGATTACGAAGGCAGGAGTCTCGTCCTTGGATCTCAAAAACTTCACCCATGTGAACCTGGAATAGTCATCGACTATTACCAGAATGTATTTCTTCCCATTAATACTCTGCACTCTTATCGGACCGCATAAATCCATGTGAAGGGTGTGTAAAACTTCCATAATGGTGTTAATCGTCTTGGGTTTGTGGGTAGCTTTCCTACTCTTTCCAAGTTGGCAT
>BQNB010135390.1:0-18165 GCA_026074375.1 Tanacetum coccineum | reverse complement strand
CAAAATTATTCTTTTCAAGTAATTCAAACTATGTCTTTGTGGTTTGAAATCAAACACTAGTAATAATTCATAACTTAGTCATATTCATATATCCGAAGCAGGGAGGGATTGCTTTTCTTCAATTGTTTATAAATCTTATTATTGTTTGCTTATTTACATTCTAGTTTAAGCATTAGCTTAATCGGTATTTTAGTTATTAAGATTTCAAAATCAAAACTTTTATTGATCAGTGATCATCCCAAAACTTACATTAAATCCACCTAATCCCTGAGGATTCGACCCTTTCTTACCCTATCTATATAGGTTTAGTTAAGGTTTATTTTTGATAGTACAACGACTCTATTAGTATTTCGACTTTTAACTCAAAATTTTTGGCAAGTATAGCGGGAATAACAATTGCATCTCCGTAACCCTCGGTGGGTGCTTGGAGTAATTCCGACATAGTACGCGTATCCGCCATAGTGTCAACAGGAGTCTCTACAATAGTTCGAAGCTCGGGTTCGATTATTTGCTTGGAACGTCTACGATTACGTCGCTTCGGAATCGTGGAAGATTCAACAATTAAATTCGATGAAGAGCGGGTGCGCATGCACTAAAAAACAAAATAAGAAAAATAAATCAAGAAAAATATTTTTTTTAACCGATAGTCAAAGGTTCACGGTAGCTCTCTAGAAAACGCACAAAGAAGCGAAGGAGCGGGTAAGAGCGAAGCGTTTTAAAAACCTTCTCCTTTCGGGTCGAAGTTCGTAGGATCAACCCTCCTTATACCTCTCTTATAGTTTGTTAATCTAAAGGTGAGCCGATTTGACAACACGGTTTCTTTTGTTGTTTTTTCTAAAAAAAATTGGTATTTTAAATACTTTAGGAAAAGTATTATTGGTGTTTTAATAAATCCACAAAAATAAATCGAGAAAAATAAAATATTTTTGATTTTTTAGTTTTATATAAAAGAAAATGAAAATAATAAAGAAATGTAAAATTTATATTCACAAAAAACGATAACTTCACGGGGAAGGGTCTTCAATGCACTAATCTTCAAACTTCAACGCGATAATCGTTTCACACTTCCCCGGCAGCGGCGCCAAAAATTGATTCGCATAATATATATATAATATAAGCAAATAGGCGAATTACTCTTGTGAAAGAGTAATAAGCTAATCACTAATAAAATATATTTCCGGAAAGTATTGATGAGAATAATTACCCTTAGGAAAGGATAAAATTCAAATAGTTCCCGAGTCGTTTTCCCAACGAAGCATGAATATTAAAAATCTTGTTTCGGTTCGTGATCGGGTGCTTGAATAATCGAAATTTTGGATTTTTGATTCTAAATCTACTAACGCAAATGGAAAGCATTTAAAGGCACGCTAATCTAGGAATAAAGGCAAATTAAAATTCTAAAAATATTTAAAACATTTAATAACTAATTAATAACTAAAAGTAACTAATTAACCAAAATTAACAAAATAAAACTCAAAATGCAAATTTCTTAAACTAAAATGTATTAAACTAATTTTTAATAACAGAAAATATTTTTTATAATTTTTTAAACTAAATAAAACTATTTTTAAAACTAAATAAGACTAAAAATTAAACTAAAAATACTAAACTTAATTCTAAAAATTTGAGAAAATATTTTAAAAATACTAGATACTAATTTTGAGGTTTACAAAGAAAAATGATCCAATAAGATCTGACCTATAAGGTGTAAAAATTAGATAAGCTAAATAAGCTAAAACCTAAACAAAGTATAAAGTAATAAAGAAACAAACATGTTAATGAAAAAGACCCAAGGGCGACTGGTAAGGTGTGTGTGTGTTGAGGGGGAGGTCACAGGTTCGAGTCTTGTGACTGTCCCTTTTTGCAAAATATTTTTTTTATATTTTTCTTTTTGAAAAAGCTATAGAATAAGCTAAAATAAGAAACTTTAATAAAAGATTTAATTACCAGAACTCGTTTATAAGCTAAAAAACAATTAAAAGTGACATTTGCTAGTTAAAACTGTTTTGATATTAAGCTAAGACTGTTTGGATTTTTGGACTCAATAAGCTAATAAAAAACCAATAAGCTGAAAACAGACCTAGTCCTAAACTTAATAAGCACTAAAAACTTGAAATAAGCAAATCTATTAAGCTGAAAAAGCTTTTAAGACAGTTGACTCAAAAAGGGTTTTAAGGGACTTCTACCAAATTTTAAGCTAAGATTTTGAACTATTAAGCACTAAGAAGAAGCTAAAAAGTGAAAACAGATAAAGGACTAAACTCAAATGACTCAAATAAGCTGGAATTAAGCAAATAAGTTTAGGAAAGAAGCTAAAAAGAAAAATGAAAATGACAGATTACTCAACTTTGTTTTTGAACTTTTTTAGATGAAAGGACTATTTGCAGCTTAATTTAAAGACTCACAAACACTTTTGACACACTAAAAACTGAAAACAGATTGAACTTATACTACATTAAGCTAAATATAATCAAAATTAACCAAAATTAAGCTAGAATGTAACCACAAATGATCTGCAATTTGAGACTTTTAAGAACAAACCATAAAGCTTGACTGTTTTTGATCCAAATCACTCAAAAGGCTAATACAAAGACTACTCAAAACAGATTTGAATTGATGCAAATGAAACCACTTTTGAGTTCAAAAACAACATCTCAAGTAGATTTTAAAGAAGCTCAACAAATAAGCAGTTTAAAAAGAGAAATGCTATGTCCACAAAGAGTTCACACAAAAACTTTCACACAATGATGTGGCAACATAATTTATCCAATCAAATAGAAACTTGTTTTTTCATAATTTCTTTGATTGGACAAATTATGTTGCCACATCATTGTGTGGAAGTTCTTTTGTGGATTCTTTGTGGACATAGCATTTCTCGTTTAAAAAACCCTTTAGATTAGCAGACTTGAGACTTTGATTAAACAATCTTTAAAACTTAACAAAACTTATTTTAAGCTTATGAAAACTAGTATTAAGACTTAATAAGAGCTTATGAAAACTGATTTGATCCCTAAAAACAAGCTGCACACAATTTTCCTATACCAAAACTGCTTATCCCAAACACCCCTTTAAAACTAGTAAATCTCATTTTAAGCTAAATCAGACATTATTAAGCTTCTAAATATTAAAACAGGTTAAGATCTATGTTTATCAAAGACAAATAAGCAAAAACTTAAGAAAAATAAGCACTATATATTAAGCTACACTAATAAGCAGTTTTAACTAAAAAAAATGGACTGGTTATAATAAACTCAAATAAAACTAACTCTTAAACCAAGATCTAAACATATTAAGCTACTAAAAGACAGATTAAGCATATTAAGCACAATTATAAACAACAAACAAATAGATTAAGCAGATTAACAAGCTAAAGCAGAAATTAAGCTAAAAAGAGTAAAAGTGAACATACCATGTCCTTTGCTTAAAACAAGGACTTAAACTGCTCTTTAGAGCTTAATCTACAAGCTCCAGCTTATTTTCATAAGCTAGTACAGTCCCATAAGCCCATCCATTTCTGGCTTATCATTTACACTTAAGCTTATAATGATTTTTGAGATGATTTAGGTGAAAGGCTTATTCAGTTAAGCTGTAAGGAAGCTTAACTGAATAAGTAATAGCTTATAGAGTAGTGAGAGCTTATTGAGCTTATTTAGTCACATCTAAACACAACTTAAATGAATTTGCTTAAAAGTAAAAACAGAATTCAAAACACAATTTAAATGAAACTGAAATTTTTATTAATTATAAAGAGGTTACAAGCTTTGAAAAGGAAACTACAAAAAGTAAAATACAATAAGCTGAAAATTAAGCTAAATACTAGATATCCAATCTATGTGAATTCATAGGGTATTTATAGTTGAGGAGAGAAGCTTCTAGGAGAAGAGGAGCGTCCTAAACATCCATTCACAGCCCTTGATCTTCAACAAACTCTAATCCGGCATTTTTTAGCCCTTAGATTGCCTCCACGTTTCTCAGCCAATAGGACACCTTGGGATTGCCAAGGTGTCAGGAATTGATGTCACACTTGAGCCACGTTGGCTTTCTAGAAGGAATCGACTGTGTGGAGTGGGTGGAATTAATTTACCTTGTTACTCGTTGTGTGTAAAAATGCGGGGAAGAAGATACACAATGAATTTGACCAGGTTTTTATCCTTTGACTTGGAACCGGGTTGGGCTTATATCAATTGGGCTTGGACTGGATAAGGGATTTTGGATTAAGCTTATATTTTAGAAAAAAAGGCTTATATAATATAAGTCTTTATGGGCTGACCCGGGTCACAAAACAGGTACGGGTTGGCCTATTAAGAATGAATACGTCCTCGGCCTTGTTTTCTCACGCTCTTTTAATTCCGTGCTTGGTTTTGTCCTTTTTGGCTTTGTTTTTGTCCTTTTGTGAATATCCGTTACCTGCACAACACAATTAACAAAACAGACAAATACAATGTATTTTTATGTCGTTTTCGTTCATTATTGGTCTTTTTAGCTTAATATTAAGAAATAAATGATATGTGTTTAAGCACATATCAACGTTCTTTTAGAAATACAGTTAATCCGTTTTGTTTGCACACTGTGTCATTTTTTATTTGTTCTTGACATTGTTGTAAAGCAAGTTCAATAGTAACCGAGTGATTTTCAAGTTTAGCAAAACTTCTTAAAAGCTCATTATAAACTTCTTTACTAACAGTTTCAGTTTGTTTAGAAAGCTTTTCTGCAAGACATTCACATTCGTTGATTTTATGTTGATACAGACATTGCAATTCAGTGTGAGCATCTAAATCAGATAAAGAACGCAAATAAGAACACATAACATCCTTTGAAACACATTCTTGGAGAAGTAGATCATATATGTTTGAAAAATCAGCATCTTCTCAATGAGTTTCTTTAACTCACTTATGGCAATGTTCTTGTCTTGCAACTGAGCTTTCAAATCTTGTATTTCAAAATATTGTTCACGTTCTTTCAGAAATATTGTTGATCCATTTTGTTTACAAACTGTGTCATTTTTCATTTGTTCTTGACATTGTTGTAAAACAAGTTCAAGAGAAATCGAGTGATTTTCAAGTTTACAAAAACTTCTTAAAAGCTTATTGTAAACTTCTTTACTAACAGTTTCAGTTTGTTTAGAAAGCTTTTCTGCAAGACATTCACATTCTTTGATTTTATGTTGATACAGACATTGCAATGTAGTGTGAGTATCTAAATTAGATAAAGAATGCAAATAAGAACACATAACATCATTTAAACCACATTCTTAGAGAAGTATATCATATATGTTTAAAAAATCAGCTTTGTCAGATTCAAGTTCGTCAATCTCTTTTTCAAGAGATTAAACGTACTTTAAATCTGCATACATCTCTTGTTTAAGTTCATGAACAAATGTGAAACTATCATTTTGTGTTTTTAGTGCTAGAGGAACCAAAAGATTTTTCAAAAGCACATTCAGATCTTGGTTAGGTTGTGGGTGCCATTGATCATGTGTATGTCTTTCCCAAGCTGAATTAACAATTTCTTTGAAATGATTTATGTTGTTTGTTATTACATTATAAGCTTGTCTACTCTTGCTTATTGATTTAGGTAGAAAACCTATGTTTTTTACAATGTGGGGCTTATATTTCACAAAAGTTTTTCTCTACATTTTCTTTCGAGTTTCATTGGCGTACCACAACTGATCAAGTTCTTTTTGTGTTGGTGGTTTAAAAACTTCATAAAGACTGTTTTGCTTTGTGTAATCATAAGGTTTCACTAAGTCTTTATTCAATTTTGATTTACTCTCTTGTTCAAGAGTCAAGGTCTCTTCCCTATCAGGGGTAAATCTGTTTGCAAGATCAGATGTGTCATATGGGATCTCATACAAGCAAGGTTTTCCAGATTAAGCTTTTTGAGGTACATCGGTTTTGCAAAAGTTGGTCTACCATTATATATTGAACCTTTAGGGGCTAACATATGAATGGTTTGAATTGATTAGTTTTGTTTACAAACAAGTTCATTAAAAAACTTTAATTTCTTTTCCATCGCAATCAATTTGTCTAGATTTGTTTCTTCCTTAAGTTTCAAATCCGTTATTATCTTGGTTTTCTCTTTGACAAGACCTTCGTAACTTAACTTTGTTAAAAGACTCTGTTTGACTAACTCATCATGTTTCTCTTTTACAATAGAAATTTCATAGGCTTTAAGTTTTAAACCTTCTTCTATGTCAATTTCTTTTTGAGCTAATAGTCCTAGAGTTTCATTTAATTTACGTTCAAGTTTGTCATAATCAATTGTACAGTCATTGAAAGTCTTGTACATCTCAAGCTCAGTCTGCTTATTTTGAATTGCAATTAGGCAACTATCCCGAGTACTATTAGACTCCCATAGAGTTCTGTTAGTCTCCTCAAGAGTATATTTGCACTCTTTCAATTCTTGAGTCAGTGATGTGTTTGCTTTCTTTAATTGGTTTTGAATTTTTTTGTTTTCATCAATCTCAAGTTTTAAATTTGCAATTAAATTAGCAAGCGCAACACGCTCATCATCACATGCTTCAGCATTTTAGGCAACCTGATTATCATTATCACACATATCTGATGAAGCAGGTGTGGTATTGCTATCAACCTTTTCCATCAAAGATGTATCATTCATGTTTTTAGATTACTCAAAATGTTGAGTTTCAACAGCAAACACATTATATTCAGTAGTATATGGTACCTCAGTCATTGGTTATGTGTCATAGGAAGGTCTGATAGTCGTATCATCCCCAAAAGTGATTTTATCATTGCATTTATTTCTTGACTACTGATTTCATCTCCAGATGTGTTGCTTTAATTCTCTAAACTTTGATTATTCCGTTTGTCAGATACAATCCCACTGCTGTCTGTGTCTCTCGAACTAGCATTTAATGCTTTAACCTTTTGAACTTTGCACTCTAAAATCTGCAACTTTCTTTCATTCAACCTTTTCAACCTATTTTGAATCTCTTGTTCATGATGTGCTCTTTCAACAATACATTGCTCAATGGAGTCCATGTTTTGAATTATTGTTTCCTTAAAGGTTTGAGCTTTCATGTTAGTGTAATCTTTGAAGTCTTGTCTTGTTTCCAAATCATATGAATTATAATTAGAAGGCTCTAACAATTCTGAATGTATGAACTTGTCAAACTGCACTTTGATCACACTTAGAGCAGACTTGGAATCCTTCTCGTGAAGTATTTCATTGTTGAGTTGCTTTTCTAAGTTATTCATGTTTTGAGATAACTCATACTTAAAAGTTCTAACATCAGTATGAAAGAGGTGTGAAAAGGACAGTTAGTGAAAGTCTTCCTTTCGAGACGTTGGGTGGTTGTTTTGAGTGCAGTGAATTTGTTCATGGAGATCTCTTTTAAATTCATTGCTTGTAGTTGCAGTTGTTGTATCTCTTGTTCATCGGAATCCGAACACGAAGATAAAGTATCTTTCATTTCCATTGTAACGTGAAGTGAAAATGATTTGAAGGATCTTAAGTAGGTAAAGTGATGTTGTTGTGGTTTGTTGTCGATGAATTAATTGTCTCTTAAGTCCAAGTTAAATTTAGAAGTCCTTAATTAGTAATTGTCCAAACTTGTATGTCATTGAAATTGGTCTAGTAATGAAATTGTCTTTAATCGAAAATGGTGTTAACCGAAATTGATTCCTTTTTAGTGTAACAAACCGCGACCAAAGATTGAGTAACACAAATTGCGACCTAGCTTTGTATGTCTTAAACTGTGACCAAAACAGTTAACATAAACCGCGACCAAACTGCGTCCTAGCTTAGAAACATAAACCGCGACCTAGTTTGGATTGTCTTAAACTGTGACCAAAATAATTGACATAAACTGCGACCAAACTTTGATCATAAACTGCGACTATAAATTTGTTACATAAACCGCGACTAAGCAAAAACTTGGGCAGAGGTTTGTTTCCTATAAATGACATAAACCGCGAATATCTTGTACCTATGACTTACATAAACCGCGACAATCCCTTAAACATAAACCAAGATCATGAAGAAAACGTAAACCACAATTAAGAAGTTGCATAAACCGCTATTCTTCAACTGGTTACATAAACCGCTAATATTCATATAAAGAATCCAGATTTTTGATGTTCAAAAAGGACGTTTGATACTGGAATAAGCTTCTAATAAGCACATATATCATGGAAGTACATCTTGATCATCTCAAACAACAACAAATAAGGTCCAAATGATCCAAAAAGCACCAAAACTTTCGGTTTCAAAAACTTTATAAAAGTTTCACTTTTAATCCATTAAAAATGGTTTTGAAAGAAGGTTTTTAGCACAAATTGAACCCTAAATGTATGCAAATCAAAAAGTAGCAAACTTTTGATGAATCAAGCTTAGTAAAAAAATAAGCCGAGCCTAATTAGCCTAAATAAGCTATGGTATTTACTTAACAAACATAACCACAAACACGAAACCCACCCGTGGCTCTGATACCAATTATAAGACCAATAATCTATATCATTTCCACTTACATACCAAGAATCAAAACAAGAAAATAAGATAAGAAATGAGAAGGAAGTATCTTCGTATTAAGAATCACCTTACTTTACCATCTTAGATTTTCTAATCAATCTATTTCTCTTTCTCTGATACCAATTTTGCCATGTGATCTTCCTTGGTTTGGCTCGAAAATTATATTCGTATGCTCGTTTGCTGTCAAAATTCTTGGATTTATGGATTCAGAGATGCTTAGGATTGATGTGTGATATATGTAAAAAATTCTTAATGGTTTTTTATTGGTAAAACTCAAATTAGGATTTTTTTTGTCTTTCGGCATGCGAAATATATATTCTGTGCAAAACATGTTCATCATAATCCGTGCGAAATATGTAAATGCTTATTCCATGCAAAACATGTTTATTACACATTCCATGCAAAACATGACAGGATACATAAACCAAGCGAAATATGACATTTTATGAAAAGAAACTTTGCCCAAATTTTCTAAAAATTTGTGTAATACTTGTTTATAGTGTCATAATTCATAACTTGCCATATTTAAATGTGTAGTATTTGCCCTCTGATTGAATGTATGTCCCAAGTTCTCTTGGACTTGTCTAGTTGACCTCTTCAGTTGACTATTGACCTTGGTTGATTTATTCTTAAAGTGTATTAATACGAACATGTTTGCATGAAACCTAATCATAGCATATCCCTAAATCTATCAAGTCATCAAGGATAACCAAATTAGTCAGTAAAATATATTTGTTGTGTATATAAACTGTATTGGTTAATTCTTAAGCAGAATCATAAATCCACAAGAAACTCAACAAGTGATTGCTCGTGATGAGAAATGGGCTCCATCTACTAAAAGGGTCAAGATAAGCCCTACCAATGTTAGACTGGAAACCATGGTGCATCAGAAGGAAGAAACATTTCAAGTCATCATTGATGTGATCAAGAACTCCACGTGCTTCAAGGCATTCACTATATCTGTAGAAGTTCATGAAATCTTTATGCATCAGTTCTGGTACACTATTAAGAAGGTCAAAGACTTAGAATCTTATGAATTCCTTTTGGCCAATAAGAAGTGCATTGTCAATGCTGAAATCTTTAGAAAGATTCTAGATATTTGTCCAAGAGTTAAAGGCGAAGAATTCACTGAGGTACAAGATGATGATGCTACTCTCACCTTAATTACTGACCTTGGCTACAAAGGTCCACTACACAAGTATACTAGCATTTATGTGGATCACATGCATCAGCCATGGAGAACTCTGGCAGCCATTATTAACAAGTGTCTCTCTAGGAAGACTGGAAGCAATGACAGATTGAGAAAATCCAGAATTAACATACTATGGGGCATGTTCTACATGGAAAATGTAGACTATCCTAAGTTGATTTGGGAAGAATTTTTTTTCCAGATTGACCATAGGAGGGAGAAGAAATGAATGTGTGAAACTATGCCATTCCCCAGATTCACCAAAGTCATCATCAATCACATCCTCTCACAACACAAGTCTCTCTCCAAGATAAAGTATCAACACTATTACACAATAAGGATGATGGTATTATAAGCAGACTCAAGTTTGTCAGAATTAGAGAAGACTATCAAGAATATGGACTTCCCATTCCGGATATGATGTTGAATGATAAGATCAAGCAATCAGAGTGTTATCAAATGTTCCTCAAATACTCCACTGGCTTGATACCTCCTAAGAAGAGTAGAGGTAAAAGGTCACAAGGAAAGAAGACTGCTGATGTCTCTCAGGAATTGATGAGGTGTCATTTTATACACTATTTCAGGGTTATTTAACCCCCTAAATCATGCAAATATGCCCAGATTACATGCTTAATTGTTTGTTTTCAGGTTTTTAGCAATTGGATGGCTTTTGGAGGAAATACAGATGACTTGGGCTCATTTGGAGAAGAAACAGACAAAGATTACGAACCTACACTAAATCTCTTAAAGATTTATGCAAATAGTGGCTGGAGACGGCGTCGCAGGCATAAAGCGACGCCGTCATGATCTATATAGTGACGGCGTCGGGAATTTGGCGATGGCGTCAGGACGTGGCCAACTTAAAGAGGATCTAGAATCATTGATGTATGTTGTCGTGGTGTATATTAAGTGATTATCAAGTTTTACGTTTATTTTTAGCTGACAAACCAAAAAACAACACTCTAACGGGCAATGTACCCGGTCAAGATGTAGCTTCGCTGTAAGTAGAGTGTCAAACACTAAGAGCGAATGTTAGCCTAATATTCTATCAGTATTTTAATCTATCTAGTTTAGTCTAATTTACTGTTTAAATGGACCTAATGATATTACATATTTTACTAGTGGTAAAAGGGGGGTTTTCAGCCTGAGAGACTGGCACAGGTTTAGTGGTGATAAATATTAATTCTAAACATAATAAACACGAAATCAAATAAATCACAAGATAAAGGAGCGGTAAAAGCCAAATAATAGAAAACTATATTAAACGCATGTTAAATCTGATTAAAATGTAGATTTTTTTTTGTTTAGTGCAATAGCCTACTTATTGTCGAGGCGGCATAATCATTCTTAGAACTTACGTACTGTCTCTTCCTAAGACCAAGAAACGAACATTCCTGTCCGATTACGCAACCGGCATAAAGAATCCAATATCTAAATTATTATCTATCATAGGACTTAAAGCAGTGGAGATCTTTGTTAATTAACCCTAGCCCAACGGGACTTTACCCACTTATTTGCTTGAAGTTGTTTTTATACACCGTAGTCCACCACCGCAAATCAATACCAATAATTAAGAACAATACTAGTTAACAATTAATCGGTCACCTTCCGGTCTATTACTAAAGCTCGAAATTCAAAGGGTAAGGACAGGGTGTCATTTATGATCCTATTGGTTCGGGCATACAAAACACAACATGGAGAGCTATCTCGACATCTAGATTACGTGTTATATAACAACCCCAGATGTTTCATCAAATGCAAAACTATTTTTAAACTATTATCACAATTTGTACGGGGTAATTTTTCGCTTTATTACATTACTCATTGTCATATCTCATTATGCAAGTAACTTCATAACTTAAAGTTAAACATGCTCATGCAACCTACTTTGAAGCCATATATCATCAAAACATCAATAGACATGTACGTTATCAATTTAACTTAGTTTTCACAACGATATTATCAAATGAGCTTAATCCATAAACGTTTATATTTCGTGTTTTACTTTTAATCTCCCCGTAACATGACTCTTAAAATATCAGACTTCGATAATACCCGGCTAGAGACTAAATATTATTCTCGTCCTGCGTAAATTGATCATTTCGGATAAGTATCCCATAAGATCTAATCTTATTTTTATCATAACCGTTTATTTCTCGTGTTCCACCTAAACTCTTGTGATATTTATCCGTTTTGATACACGTTGGCCCTAAATATAAACCCCGCTTGATTAAAAAGAAAGCAAGATTATATTCATTATCCCATACATAGTGTAACGTGTGTAAAATCATTCAATAACATATATTTCATTAATCACGTGTAAGCTTTGGAAATAAAAAGACACATATGTGTTACTTTCAGCTATACATGTATACATCATAATCAACAAATTTCTAGTGATAAGCATTTTAATCAAATTACACGATATATTTTAACTTGATTCACTAGGATCGAAATCGAAACGCTAGTATAAACACCAACTCAAACATGAAACAAATTATGAACATAGACACGTTTCCCTCCCAAAAATACCTTCTTCCCCATTTGAAATTATAAAATGATACACGAATATAATTCCCTTCTCGCGGACTCGTATGATTATCGTCGTTAAAAACCAAATATACCACGATGATCGTTAAAAGATCACGATCGTAATGGTATAAGTTAAAAGATCCGTGATCAAACGTTACTCGAACCCGAAAAACACGAAACGCCTCTTTTCACTTCATTTTCGATCCATTTTGAAACTACACTAATCCTAACCCTTGATTCTAACCTTAAACAAAACCCTAATCATAAAATCTTAAACCCTAAATACTATTTAAGAACCCTAACTCGTAACCCTTAAACCCGTAGCCCTTTTTGACCCATTTTAAACTAATACTAAACTATTTAACTCACACCACCCATTACAAGCAGCTTTATCATCACCTTGTCACTCCATACATCATTCTCTTGGCCACCAAGGTGATTCGTCACCTGCTTAGACTTCTAAGCTCGACACCCACCATCCAAATCTTGCCACCTAACCAAAATATAGTACCTCGTCACCATGCCACCATGCTATCCTAGTCATTTTTCTTGGGCACCAAGGCCACGACGTGTCCTCTCCAGCTCCCTTCTCATACCCTTGCTCTTCAAGGCTTCATCTTCTCATGCCACCTATCCTTGCTAACCTTGGTGACCAAGTTCTTCTACCACTATATATATAGCCGAGACCACATACTCTCAAAACTCACATTCAAACACAAACTCTAGTATACACGTCCCACTTATCTTTATAATTTCAAAAGAGAAATATTCTAAACAATTCCAAACTCCATAACAAAGGTGTCTGCCATATACCTTGCTTGTGTCCTAGTTGTTTAAAGTTGTGGTTTTAGTTTTGACTTAGTTTCGGTTCGTTAAAAGGATGGAAATTAAACATGAACTGAGCTTTGGTTCATGATGGAGACATGTTCATGTTCGAGTTGTTGTTCATGCGTAATTTTGCTTCTCTTCGTGCATAGAAACTTGTTTTGACGGTGTTTGTACTCGTGCATGTTCGAGTTGTTCTTACTCGTGAGCATGCAAAACGCATGAAACTTTTATTGAGGTTACAGTGCGTTACCCGGAGTAGTGACTTCCGACGAGCTTCACTTTGTTACCTTCTTCGTCGAGTTTTCTACGACTTTTCCGACGACGTTAAACTTTCATATCCATCTCACACACGCAACGAGTATACCGGAACCTTTTATATTTTCGTATATTACTAGAATATTATTTTATTGCCATGAATCACCATGATTCATGGTTTTCGTTTCAACTTTATAGTGAGCGAGCAATATGGAAATATATAGTTACATCGGAAGAAGATGCAAATTTAATAAATGAAAATGGATAGTAAACAAGAAGAAGAAAAGAAAACAGAATATCCAAATGAAATGAAAGAATTTACGTGTGGGAAACATTCGTACATATATTACTACATTATCACATGAGAAATGTTGTATTTTGAAATAAAGTTTCGAATTAGCCCTTAAGTTTTGCTATGCAATATAGTTCCTTCAAGGTTTTAACTTTAGTCAACAAATAGCTTTGAATTTACCAATGCAAATAGTACAAATAAATAGAATGATAAATGGAAGAAACGAAGGTTCCACGTGAGTCCATGCATTTCAAATGCAAATGTCACATAATACTCTTAATTTATCGAAATAGATACAAATAAATATTATAGATTTAGAAAATAACACTCTTGGCCCCTGTCCATTTTATACTCTTTAAAACAAGGATAATTTCTGTAATTAATCCAAAGTATTAACCACAAGGGCTGTTTTTGCCAAGTTTCAAAGTCAAGGGTATATATTGTAAATTCCAAATTCTTAAAAATATAAAATAATATATTTTTATATAAATTATAAACATATAAAAATATTAAAAAACCTATATTTTTCAAACCCCTATCAAAAAAGTATTTAACCACACAATCTTTGTTATTAATTAACAATCGACGCATTTTAAATACGTTATATATTAAACGTAATTTATCATCGACTAGCTTTTGAAGAAACATTAAAATCTATATCGTACCACAATACTAAAAGCCCAAGTAAACCCGAGCCCGGCCCGTAGAATTACTAAAGGCATGCAAGCCTTTTAGTCTTCACTATAAATACCCCTCTCCAAGGAAGGAGAGGGTGTTGGTTCATTTGTAAACTTTTGATATTGCAAGTAAACTTTCCATTCTCTCTCTAGTTTTCTCTCACTTTCTCTCTCTACAATTCTTCCTAGTTTCTTCCTTATTTTCTTGTTAAGGTTAATGAAGTGAAGTGATCAAAGGTTACCGACACTTTGTTTTCAGGTTTTTAGCAATTGGATGGCTTTTGGAGGAAATACACGTAACTTGGGCTCATTTTGAGAAGAAATAGACAAGATTACGAACCTACACCAAATCTCTTGAAGATTTATGCAAATAGTGGTTGGAGATGGCGTCGCAGGCATAAACCGACGTCGTCGTGATCTATATAGTAACGGCGTCAGGAATTTGGATACGGCGTCAGGACGTGGCCAACTTAAAGAGGATCTAGAGTCATTGATGTGTGTCATCATGGTGTATATTAAGTGATTATCAAGTTTTACGTTTATTTTTAGCCGACAAACCAAAAAACAACACTCTAACGGACTGTGTACCCGGTCAAGATGTAGCTTCGCAGTAAGTAAGGTGTCAAACACTAAGAGCGAACGTTAGCCTAATATTCTATTAGTATTTTAATCTATCTAGATTAGTCTAATTACTGGTTAAACCTATGATATACATATTTACTAGTGGTTAAAAGGGGGTTTTCAGCCTGAGAGACTGGCACAGGTTTAGTGATGACAAATATTAATTCTAAACATAATAAACATGAAATCAAATAATCACAAGATAAAGGAGCGGTAAAATCCAAATAATAGAAAACTATATTAACCATGTTAAATCTGATTAAATGTTGATTTGTTTGTTTAGTGCAATAGCTACTTATTTCGAGGCGGCATATCATTCTTAAGACTTAGGCGGTACTTCTTCCTAAGACCTAGATACGAACAATCCTGTCACGATTAACGCATCCGCATAAAGAATCCATTAGTCTAGATATTATCTATCATAGGGAATTAAAGCAGTGGTGATCTTGTTAATACCCTAGCCCATCGGGACTTTACCCACTTATTGCTTGAAGTTGTTTTATACACCGGCAGTCCACCACCCAAATCAATACCAATTAATTAAGAACAATACTGGTTGAACAATTATCGGGTCACTTGCCGGTCTAACTAAGCTCGTAATCAAAGGGTAAGGACAGGGTGTCGTTTATGATCCTATTGGTCCGGGCATACAAAACACAACATGGAGAGCTATCCCGACATCTAGATTACGTATTAAGTCTCACTAGACCCAGTTGAATGATAGGTCGCATGTACAAGCACATAAATAAGTATAAGGCGATAAACATAATTAAACAACAACGATAAATTAAACAAGTCAGATTAAAACAAACCAAACATTATAATCTTCATTAACATGGCTAATACCCGAGGGTATTAGCCCACAATCATTGTAATGTATACAAGCATGATCAAACAATGAAAATCGAATGATTAAGAAAGTAAGAATTACATGATGTGTTCTATGGAATTATGGTTGGTGCTTGACCTTGGCTGCTCCTTTTCTCTTGGAAAACTCGACTTCAGAGTGTATGGTATGAAGAATGTAATTTTTGCACACTGAAACTCGTTTTTGTGTCTCGTATTTATAGTGTCTGAAAATTTTCTCGATACGCCGTATGTATAGAGGTGAATACGATGTATAAGGTTAATTTCCTTAGAGTTCGTGATAAAATCAAATCAATCAAGATTAATTGCCATCAATCACATTAACTGAATATCTTGTGATGAGCTCGCGCTGATACGTCGTATCTTCTTTGCTTGATACGGCGTATAGTAGCAAATAACAGTTTTCTTCAATTGTCTTAGTTTTAGGTCCATAATTGCGCCTTTTAGCTTTGTCTTCACAAATTACTCCATAATTATTGCAATCATAAACTTTAAGCAATTAAGTACCAATATCTTGAAATAATTATATAAAAGTGGGTAAAATGTATGGGATAAATGATGGTAAAATATGACGTTATTTGATGATATCAATCATCTATGTGGCGACGGCGTCAGGATTACAAAGCGACACCGTCGCGTCGACATCTCTATAAATATAAATCCGTTTTTAGGGTTTTATGTGTGTAACTTTGGGATAACTTTGTATAAATCTAGGGAGATGAACCCTAGTCGTTTTAGGAGCTTTATAGGTCATTTTTAGGGCCTCAAAACCCTATTGTACTACCTTGAATCCATGTTTTAATCAAGTAAGGTTATTCATCATTAATCATTCAATATGTCTATGTATTGTTTGATTGATTTATCTTCTTGCTTTCTTTATAACATGCGAGGCTAAACCCTCCTTTGTACTTATCTATGATTGCATAAAACTTAGGTTGTAGATCCTTTTGATGTTGCTTCTTGTTGATGAATGTGATCGTTAGGCTTTAGAAAACCAGCTTTTGTCTGCATCGTTGTTGATATGCCTAGGGAAATGCTAGTAGTGTAGAAAGGATACCATCGGTAGCAGTCTTCATACTACCTTACCCATTATATGGTAATTAATAGTTAAACAAACCAACCTCTCAAACCATTGATTTACCTGCTTTCTAAAAAAATAAAAACACAAAATTAATCTTCTCTCAACCCCTAGAATTCTGTTAGACCGTGATCAAGCCTTCACAACCTATTCCCCAAAAGAACGATAACAACCCCCCAAGTCTTGCCTATACTACTACTACAATGGTTAGCTGTTCTGCCTAGGGAGTTGTAAAACTTCGTGTAGAAGTCCTATGACGACTGCATCAAGTTTTTGGCGCCGCTGCCGAGAAATGGTTAGGTTTTAATCATAGTTTAACTTAGTTCTACTCGCTTGAATCCTTTCAAGTGAGATTTTAATTCCGCATATTAGTTTTCTCGTAGTCTATCTTTTCTTTGTGTTATCTATTTCATAATCCATTCTCGTCAACCACCATAGGAGACAAGAATCTTATCCGTACTCTTGGAGACTACTCCAAACCTAGCCACAAGGGCTATAGGAATATCATTAAGCTCCCCGTAGGGAACAATGTGGTACCTCTTCGATCCGACACCATCCGATTGGTGTAAAACGGATGCTCATTCCATGGACTTTGGTCCAAGGATCCAAACCAACACCTAAAGGATTTCTTAAAACTTGTGGACTCACTTGACCTTGACGGTGAAAACAAGGAAAGAACGTGCCTATGTTTATTTCAATTTTCCCTTCATGATCAGGCTAGCAATTGGCTTGAACTTCTTCCAGCGGGATCCATCACCACATGGGAGGATCTTACTACTCGTTTCCTTGATCAATTCTTTCCATCAGGAAGAACTGCAAAACTCCGCAACGATATCCTGATGTTCTAACAACATCATGAAGAATCTCTATCTGAAGCATAGACTCGTTTCAAGGACTTACTACAAAAAGTCCCTCATTATGGCATCGAACTTTGGCTCCAAGTCCAAATCTTTTATGACCGTGTCAATCCCGTCACAAGACGAACCATTGACCAATCAGCCGGTGGTAAGCTTCGTGACCGAAACGCCAAAGAATCATGGGCATTATTAGAGAACCTCGCCCTCTATGACAATGAAAGTTGGAATGACCCAAGGGATTTCGCTAAGCCGGTCAAGGCAATCGCATTGCCTCAAGATGTCCCGAGTACATCCGACCGCCGTCTAATCGAGCTCGAAAATCAAGTTCAATGCTTGATGGAAGCTTATCTTGCTCATACTCAACCCGTTCAAGTGAACAAAGTCTCTTCCTCATGTAAAATCTGTAGTGGTCCTCACAACGCTCATATTGCAAAAAAATCCCAAGCAAGCTTCCATTGACTACACGTCCTCGCGTATAA
>BQNB010135389.1:0-11565 GCA_026074375.1 Tanacetum coccineum | reverse complement strand
AAACCACAGATCGATGACCACATCTCACCAATCAGACCAGAAAAATGATGAACAATGATGATCACCACCAACTAACCAAACCCTAAATCAAATTAAAATAAGAACCTAAACCCTAACTAATAACGCGGACCACATAAACCCCTAAGATTAATAAAAGCTCTTTGAATTAGAAGAGGGCAGGTTTATAGATAGAACATATAATCTAAGGTTTACAAGCCAAGATAAAACACGAAACCCTATAAAGATCGATCGTTGCCAAACCCAAAGATTTGCTAACGGTCAAGAAAAAATTAATAGGGTTTCGGTAAGACAAAGATATCACTAGAAAGCCACCAAAAAAACTAAAAGACAAACGATTCTAATTGCAATATACTCTAAAACAGATCGATCTAGGGACATAAGCAAGAAGGCTCGAATTTAAGAATGATCGGAAGTTTTTTTAGTGGCTGCCGGATTTAGGGTTTTTTCTCCCCCAAAGGGAGAGAAAACTTTTTATGGGACCCGACTCACACACTATATTCATACTAGATTATATGCATATGTTTATGAGTATTGCACTAAAAAAATCATTTCACTACACTTTAATAAAGCATGATTTTTCTCAATTTTGATTTTTAATTGGTCAATAAAAATTTTGATTTTATCGCGTGTCAAAATAAAACAACCTAATTGAGTAGATTTTTTTAATAAAATTATTTTAGCAAAATACTACCGAAATGATATAACCATTTTATTATATAGTAAAAGATTCACAACATACAACATAAAGTTCTTTTGCAGGTAGTTGCTTCATTGTTTTTGCCAATCCAATAAACAAATAAAAAATAATCAAAACAAACCACTTGCTTATTTAGAGGGAGGTTATTTGCACACTCTCATATTTGATTGGGACATTCCAAAATATGCAGCAAACAGTTGTACTATAAATATATATCGCTTAAATTGTTTGTACGTTGAGTGTCTCAATCAAATCTATGAGTGTGTCAATCAATTCTTTTATTTAGAGGATGGTGTAGGAACAGATGTTTAGACGCATCTGCCTACCACCCATGCGTCCTCCGATTTCGAGCTCTAGTCGGTTTGTGTATGAGAGAATTGTATGTATGAGTTATTTGGGTTTCTTTTTGTGATATTTGTATTTAAGTGGGACATGTTTTGATAAATAAAACTGACTATCTTATCACAACTTGTAAATAATGAGTAAAAAATGACATGTCATTGACTTAAAGATAACAATGTTAGTCAACGGTACATAGAACTTTAAAAAAAGGTGTTGCTTAACAAAAAAACAAATCAATAAATAAGATTACATCTCCATCAAAAGAATAGGTGGAAGAGAAATACAAAAGGTAAACGATAAAAGGAAAAAACGAAAGAGAATTCACTAGATGATAAAGGAAGATGATTTGCACACTTTTATTTTTATTTGTACATTCTAAACTGTGCAATAAGCAGTTGTATATTTTTTACGCTGATTTTTTTAATTATACATTAAAGTGTGCAAATAAAAAATAAAAATATCTTAAGAAGGAAAATAAATAAAAAGGGTAAAAAAAACAAAGAAAAGAGTGATGAAGGAAGAAACAGTCAAAATTATTAGTGGGAATACGTAAACTAATCACGTCAAAGTAAACACCTTATTTTTTATTATTTATATTCCTTTCTTTATTCTTTCCTATTTCGATTAAAAAAAGACTGCAACTTTTGTTTTTTATTCAGGGCCGGTTTGGATTCAAAGAAATTCTAGCAATTGTTTGTTACTATGTTTTTTCTTCTGAAACTTAGTATTCGCTAATAGATGCTATATCAGGTCAATACTAGTGGCTTCAATCAATTAAACGAGGTTTGTAACCCGCGCTCCGCTACGGAGCGCGGGTGTTCATTAAGGATGAATGTGGCTCGGCGGGGTGTTTCGCTGCAGCGGGTTTTGCCTCCGTTTAAGGTCACCGTTTTTTCCTTTCTTGTATCATTACATGAGCTTGTAAGCTCTTAAATGAGCTCATGGTTACACATATATATGATCTTAAACAAATGTCCACTACATTGCACTACACATATATAAAACTTGTATAAACCTGCATTGTAGGGATATTAAACATACATGGCTCAAAAACAATCTTGCAATTCTATTTTACAAAAGATTAGCTGTCCCAGTAGACACCTATGGCTTTAAATTCAAACTCATCAACGCTTCATGTCCTTTTAGCCATTTTTGTCTCGGTAAGTCCTGCTCCAACAGCTGCAATGCTGACTGTGGTTTGGTGAAAAAATAAACCCTTGACTCGTGGATCCCATGGATATGCAGTGATTTCAGCATCTTCTGGGTCATAAAGACAAACCCCTGATGCGTGGAGTCGATTTTGATATCCATAATCACTGAGTGTCCCCAAAAATGAACTCCTACGTATATATCGTCGTTACAAATAGCCAGGTATGTAGTATTATGGGAAGTTTGAATTTCAATAATGCTTACCATCATTAGTTAAACCGTTTGCACTATTTAGTAGAACTGTTGAAGTAAGCTTCCCATTAATACACTTTCCAGCAACATCACCTTTCGTCTCAAGATCATCCTCTACATTATAAACATTATAAAATATGATTATATAATATTTTTAGTACATTACTCATGCTGTTGTAATGAAAATATGGAAATGGTCCCTTTTTCGGTACGTTTGCAGACACTTTTGGAATTAAAGTGTTTGCTCTCACTTAAAATTCCGGATGCAACGACTGTTTGGATGTCCATTTAGAAAATGATTATGCGACTCCAAATAAAAATAGATATTCAGATATAACAATTAATTGTACTGTAGGGGGTGCATATAATTTTGCTAAACTGACCACGTACACATAATCAGGTAGTTAGTTGTTTATGTATTTGTGAGATTTTAATTGAACAAAAAGGGCACTCTTTTTTAGTTACATTTTGGGTTTTAAAAAAAGGCAATTAGGTATCTCTTAAAATTTTATAAGCAATTTTGTTGTACCTAATAGAAACTGGTTACTGGACCCCTAATGGTCACATTAACTAAAAGCATAATTTGTTTGTCCAAACATTACAGGTCGCAGCCATGAACTGTTTATCTGGTTATTCGACTTTGATGCTTCAGGTAACAATAGTCACTTCAATAACATACATCCAGACACTTAAAAAACGAAAAGAAAATAACCTCAGGAGGCCCCGCAAAAGAATTGTTGAAGACATGAAAGTTGTAGAGAACCAACGTCTCAAGGGCATAAGTGGATATAAGTCCATGATGAGCACCTAGTATACGCCTCTCGTAGTAACACCATGCTTTGATCAGAATAATGCTATGCTTAAATAAGTGATTCTGGTTTATCAGGTTGTCAACCTGCAAGATTATACCAGAAAAATATTTCACCACGTATTTGAATTCAAAAGCAAGTTGTGTGGTTTTTGATCTCAGAGCAATACATTTGTGTATAATGGTATACATTTCCCACATTACCCCTAACTTAAATTAGGGAAAGCTACACGAAAATGCAACAAACTTTCAAGTTTTTTGTCATTTTATGTAGCGAACTAATTATGCATAAAACGCTCGAACTATTATTCTACTATGTAAAAATTGTAATAACGTAGGCAATATATACTGTTCTAATTTTTCATACGTTAAAATTTGCATAAACTATTATAAGCACTCAATTAAAAAGGCTAGTTTATAAGTCTGAAAGTGACAATATCTACATACTTGAGCATTTCAGTTTTGCAGCACACCCAAACACCCCTAAAAACAGCAGTAAACACACACAAATACCCCTTTAAAAACTGTAGTTTTCAGCATTAAGAAAACCCCTCAAACGTGCAGATTTTACAACAATCTCAATACTTTTCATTCAACGGTAAATAATTATCTGCTGGTGTGAAAAGAAATACCTTTTGCCTCAAAACATGTTGCTTTTCAAGATCTTTCTTAATCCTTTTCTGATTTGCTTCAACCTCGTTTAATATTCTCGCTTCTTCACTCTGTCCAACACACATAAATGTAAGCAACTCAAAATAAGTGCGAATTTCCTACTAGGCAGCGATATCAGGACTTGAGGTATAAAGATCACCAAATAACCAAATAATTTTTAACTTATTGCTCACCTCCTGTAACACGTCTAAATGTTCTCTTTTTTTAAGAAGCTCAAGGAAATCTTGAACCTTTTGCTCGAAAACCCGATCTACTATATCCACCTTATCTGCCAGCGTGAGTTCAGGATAAGCTTCACCTGTCTTCAAAATGCATACCTGGCATGTCTGGTGTTTGATATCTGTAAGAAATTATCGATCATTAAATATAAGAAACCGGGCATAAATATATATTATCTTTTTTAACTTATGTTCAAAGAAAAGATACATACTCTTTGTTTGCAATGACCCCTCAGAAGTACAACGACAGATGGTCCAAATAATTTCTGCTGTAGTGGTGACACGTAGTGGAATTCAATTTGCAGCAGTTGATGGAGAGGCGTGTCGCCATTTATACCCCTTTCAACCTTGCTTTGTAGTTCTCCTAACGGTATGGAAGCAAGAATTCCCTTTATAATTTCTTTACAGTAAGATGTTCCTTTACATACAATTCCCGAGTTGTTTTCTTTCTTATGTTGTTCTCTAATAACACTCGAATCATTATGTAATCCTTCTGATTCTGCCTTTGGGATCTTTGTCTTTGGTTCAATGTTGTGGATCATACTCTCTTCATTGAACTTTAATATGTATGCTTTATCACACCCTTCAGTCAGCCTTTCTCCCAACGTGTCGATTATATACATTGTATTCTTTTCTTTCTTGAGAACAAAGAAATGGTCATTCCAACTCACTATGTAGACACATTCTTCTGAAGTTGATTCACCATTTTGGATCTCCTCCCATATGCTGTCAAAAGACATTGCATCTTGTAAAGGGTCTTTCTCATTTGTATTTTCAAGCCTAAAGAAGTCCACATAGGACTTTTCAAATACCACCTCCAGTGGTCGAACTTGTGCTTGTATGACCGTATCAAGGTCAAAATGATGATCAATAAACTTATCCTTATGAGCTTCTTCTTTGCATAGGTTTCTCCATTTCTGTTGATCCATCTCTAATTAACTTATCAAATTCACATCGTAACGGTAGTGTGTTAGGGTTATTAAGCAGCCAGCCAGTAATAAGCGTCGCTATCATTGTGCATGCTGCTTCTCCTAACGCTTTCTCACTCATCTGGTCAATAGTCGCTAAAAATATTTCCGTTTGTAATTCCAATTTCCCATCTCTACTCTTCACTGTTCTCTTTTCCCATTTCCCGACTTCAAATCTGTCACTTCCTATGGATTTTCCTGGTCTTATATCAATTTTTTACCACATTTTGCTTTGGTTTTAGGTATGACAGTAGGGTTCGACGTGCACTATCAATATCATCACCTCATTCACCATATGCCTTATTCAAAAGTGTCACATCTCTACGCCTCTTCCTCATATTCCATGAGCGAAACCTACTTAGCTTTGGTTTTTCCATAACCTCAAAACTCAAGGTATGTTCTTCACCTTGATTTCTGTATTCAATACTTCCATGTAAAGATCGACATCGCATTCTAATTGCCTGAAATTTCAAGATTCACAAAAGTTAAAATCAATGTAAAAAAATAACAAATCACGATAAATAATTGTAAATTTCATGTCAAATACTGAAATAACAAACCTGTCCGGTATCAAACATGTTGCAGACATAAATGCTGAAGTCTCGCTGCAGCCATAAAATACCTTTATCTTCTCCATGCATAACCTTCTGTTTGGTTGGATCCGGAAAAATATCTCGTAGATATGGACCAAAAATATCAACGTCTGCTTATCTAGTTTGATATCAACTCTCAGATAAGCATATAATCATTTCATATGAATGGATTATTTAGTTATGCTTAAACATAAACAAAGAATGTTTGCGACTCGACCCAATTTAGCCTGAACCCGTTTTGACCGTTCATAAAAGAAATTAGTTGTTCTAACCCGTTAATTGTTTATAGAAATAGAAGAACATAAACTATGAAGCTAAAATGAATCATTTATGAAGTCACCTATATTTTTGGGAAAAAAATTGGTTACTTGAAAATATGAAAACCTATATTTATAGCAGCATGGTTACCTGAAAAGGTGAGAATTTATTTCTGTATGTGAGATATTGTCGCACCTTTACTGTTTTTCCTATCTGTGCATTTATGGCCAACTGAACTTAATTGATGCTGCATTTTTGTCGTGCTAGTGCTGGTTCCATTTCATTGCAGCTGCGATGTTGCTAATGCCATTGCAGTCCTGTTGATCTCCAAAGAGTCAAGACTACCTTGTACATTTATACGACAAAAAACAACACAAAAGATGAACCGCGTCTTTCAAGTTCGGCTAAAATATTAGGACGTCGGAGCCCCTGCATAAAAAAAATGGTTAGAAGAGGTTTAGTCGAACGGGTCGGAAGTCACCAAAAATGTAAAATATCATATCTTCATATGCTTAAAGTATCTTAATCTTAAGGTGTCTAGGTAAATAATATTAGGCTTCATATATAAACAAAGGGTGTTTGTTGTAGCTTGTGAGCTTATTTTGTTCGGCTTAGCTATCATAAGCCAATTTCTTTTGGCTTCTTTTCTGACTTATGACTAATTATAAAAACCCACAATGCTACCATTTCCGAAACATGTTTCATCTCCGCACAACTAAACCACAACTTCGTACATTCGGCCTAACACCAAACCCATTAATGTGATATGCCAACACTTTGAGAACATACCTCATCATTCATTTATTTTTTTCCCACATTGTATACAAATTAGCTATTTATCCTCACTAAACATACACGGGGTCAAAGCACTAATCACCAATCACTAATTGCTAAACATTCAACCGTATTTGTATACCTTCTGTTAAAGAACCAATAACTAAACATACACGGGTCATAAGCCCAAAAATAAGCTAAAAGGGTGGTTGTTTAAGCTTAATGTTGGGGTTATTTGCTCGTTATTCGGCTTATCAACCGTAGTTTCAGAACACAATTATCAACCGATAATCTCACTAAAAAAACCAAAAAAAGGAGTAATTCTTATATACCTGATCATATGCATCGTCTCTCATCTTCGTCTTCATCTTTATCCCCTAAAACTCAAAAACAACAAAACAAATTGAACTTTAATACAACAAAACCAATCTGCTAGTGACATACTAACTTGGAAGAACAATCTCATATTTGAGCAACATACACAGTAATTATAGATTCAGTTTCAATAAGCAACTTAAAACACCTAAATTCAGAATCTTTACTAAATTTAAATAAAAGTGCTTATGTCCATACATATACTTTTCCAAACCTAAATACACTTCATTATAAGAAACTGAAAATCAATAAAACATAATTACCTTGAATTGAAACCATATTGTTAAGCACATTCAAAACTGCATGTGTACCCTAATCCCACTTTGTGTCCCTCCTTCTCATGCTACATACATATAGCAACCAACAAAACATTTATCATCAATTTAGGTATATAGCAAAAAAAACTGAGAATATATAAGAACACACTCAATTATGATAAACAACTTACTTAACTAATTATTCTTCCATAAACAATCAAAGCAACCCTAAAATCCCCAAGCCACCATCATGCCACCGCCGTGATTGTTGTTGATTGAAGATTCACGTCGGATTCGAAGATGAAAGATCTGTTTGTAGAGAGAGGAAGAAAGATCTAGAGAGATAATGGGGGCGGTGGAAGAATCTGTTTGTAAGAGAGGTAATGGAACGGTGGGATTCAAGAGAAAAGAGGGAGGAGAGAGAGAGGGACACGTATGATACACATGTATGTGCCAAAGTCTAGGTTTTTTTTAATTGTTCGGGTCGGGTGGTTTTGGTATTAAGTGCATTTACTACAGACCTCGGGATTACAATCCTGGTCTTTAGTATAAAGGAGTAACGTGGGAGGTGCTTTTTGTGAGGCGAATATTGCAGCGTTGGATGTTGGAGTCGTTGTTGGGAAAAGAGGAGTACGAATCGATGGAAGTTGTGGGATTGGTTTCATCGATAACACAGATGGTTCTTTTTTTCCTTTTTGTAGTTGAACAAGCAAGCAGCATTAACTCGCGCGTTGCTGCGGGACGTTAAATTTTTGCGCGTTGTTGCCGGCCATTATTATTATTTTTTAATTGTGCGGGTTTATTTTTTCGGTCTCATGTTTAATAGTTTTTTTTTTCTTCTTATATGGGCTTATGTGTTGGGCCTCATGTTTAAAGGTTTCTTTCGTTGGCTATATGAGTTTTTTTTAATATAATTTTATGGGATTACGTATGCCTTAAATGACAATTGCGTGTTACTGCAGTGCATTTTTTATTGTATTTTGTGCGGGTTTATTTTTTCGGTATCATGTTTAATAATTTTTTTTCCTTATATGAGTTTATGTCCCGCGCATTGTTGCGGGGCGGTAAATTTTTTTTTTTATTATTTTTTTTAATTTATTTTTTTTGTCTCATGTTTAATATTTTTTTTATATGGGCTTATGTGTTGGGCCTCATGTTTAAAGCTTTGTTTTTTTTGGCTATATGGGTTTTTTTAATATAATTTTATAGGATTTAGGTAAATATGTGTTATATATTTAGGCTTATGATTTTTAGTGGCGTAAAATGACACCGTTTAATGCAATATAGAGTTGTATGTTTATGACTCTGTCGATTATTTTAAAGTTGAATCGGTATTCTTGCAATATATTTTCCCCTTATTTTATGCCAAAAAAAAAAACAAAAACAATTGGGCCGCCCCAAAGTGGAAGCCCAATTGTAGCTATTGTTACTTGCTCTTTAGGATATATGATAATAAATAGGCAGAAATAGACAAAATAGGCATGATGCCTTTTAGTATATAGATAAACGGGGTTTAATTCCATTGATAGGGACTATTAGTTTAAATGATGAGATAGTAGTGAATTTATTTTTTGTTGGTTTTGGTTTAGGCAAAAGGATGTTTTTCCGAGTGGTCTTGACATGGGTCTCAACTTTCTTAATGGCAGGTTTGGGTTTAATTTTGCATGGGCTCAAGGTGGAAGCTAGGCCCAAAGGGGAGGTGGAGCCAGGAGCATTTTGTGTATTGGGCTCAATGGTGTTATTATCAGTAGTGTTTAAGGAAGAAACAGAGCGTGAGTTATTTGGGTCAGAGCAAATGTACCTGTCATCACGTGTGTCCAGGTCAACGAAAGCAGTAGAGTCCAAGGTATCACCAATTTGTACTTCCAAGGAGTTCTGTATACCACATGTTGACGTGTCTCCAATTTGGGTATCTGCCAAAAAGTTAGTAGGAAAACTAGTTTCATAGTTTCCTTCCATGTTGTCAACGGTTACCATCCTTTGACTATTATTGTTCACCGGATTTTTTGAATTTTCCGATGCCTTTTCCTGAGCCAGCGAGATATTGTCGAACTCCGAGCTATTCGGGGATTCACAATTCCTTTCTGCGTCGCTCTCAGGTACCCAACCTCCACCAAAATCTAACTCAAAATCATCATAATCATCAAAACCTTCATCTAAAGACTCATCATCATCGTCATTGTTATGGCCACCATCATTGCCATCATTGTTAGTTGAGGAGTCTTCATCGTCTAATGATGTGTTTCCAGGTGGAACATCTTTGAATATTTCGTCACACTCACCGTGGATCTCTCTAATTCTAACGCAAATATTCACCCCATCAACGATGACAGGCATATTATGCTGAATAAAATCCATGTTCTTGGTACGGATGCATACCTTACCAGATACTAGGTTGTTGTTTTTGGGATCACATTTATCCGGAAAGATAATTTCACCCAAGTTACCAGCAATTCGAGTGAATGCGGCTTCATGCCAAGCTTGTGGTGGGAGGCCCTCGATGGAGATCCAAGTCAATCTATCCCGGAGGTGGAAGTTTTCATTCCATGGAATGAGGGTTTTGAAACAAGTGGAGATCGATGAATTAGTTATGATATTCTGGAGTGGTGCTTCACTGACGGGAGTGTGTCAACAGTTATTAGTTCCCCAACGAGAGAATGACAAAGGTTTTTGGTTAACATCTAGTTGAGCCACTCTTGCACAAGAACGTAATAAAATGTAATAATCAGCATGGGCGCGCAACATATGCATGCATATGTCCCATCACCCTTTTTCCTTCGAGTCTTTTGACTCTGCTCCTAGGAGGGATATATCAAAATATGTTCTCTTCCATATTTGATATAATTCGCTGTATTGCTCTTTCTTTGTGCGAATCCTTGGAGATATTGCCCGTTTTAGGTTTCTTGATCCCGTTTGTCTTAATTTTGGATAAATCTAGAGGTCTCTTGTGGGGACTGCAGCTAGGACTCGAGGAGTGTGTCTCAAAGGGTTTATGTTCCTATAATAAATCATCAAGAACAAAATAAGGAAATGCAAAACTGTTTACTGCATCGAAAATTCCTTACACATAGGAAGAAAAGAAGAGGAACAAAATAGTGATGCCACTTACATATACTAAAAGATGAAGAATACAAGTACACAGGGGTTGTGTTGCCAAAAGTTCAATATAGACCTGATATTTGTCATAGACCCAATGAACCAATTCTAACCACTCATTTTTCATCAAAAATAAAAAAAAGCAACTTTCACATCTTTTTTAAAAATTAAATATCTCACACACTGTTAATCGTTACGCAAAACAAAACATACCATCGCGACGAGAATTAAATTATCTTTCTATAGAGGGACGACACTATGTACTTTCGACGAACTTTTTTATGATTTTATGAAGTCATATACGATTTTATGAAATCATATATGATTTTATGAAATCATATATGATTTTATGAAATCATATATAATCTGTTATACGAATCATATATGATTCGTTATACGAATCATATATGATTTTCGCAATTCGTGACGGAAAAAAAATCGAAAAAAAGTTCCTCGAAAGTATATTGTGTCATCCGTCTACTGAAAGATAAAAAAATACTCGTCGCGATGGTGTATTTTTTGTCATGTGACGATTTACCGTTTGTAAGATATTTTATTTTTAAAAAAGAGGTGGAAAATGAAATTTTTTATTTTTGATGAAAAAATAAATGGTTGAGATTGATTCATTAGATCTATGACAAATAATGGGTCTATGTTGATCTTAACTCTGTGTCTATAAATGCCAAATTAGGTTAATTCTTATACGGGACCGAGCCGTAACTACTATTTTGTTCCAAAGGTGCCCCTACAGAACCCCGCAAGGGAGCAACACCCCCTCATGAGCTGCCTCCCGCTTTAAGCCTCTCAGACCCATCGGACTCGCTCCATAAGGCTGGTTAGACTATCAAGCAACTTGCCCTCTAACACAACATACGATAAATATACATTATAGCAAAGCTGCAACAAAACATAGGAGAAATATGTGGTATATCCTATATCATAACACGGGGTCGATTCTTGGATCTGGCTAGTTTCTAGAGAGAGAAACACTAGAGAGAATATATTCTAGCTAGAGAAAGTGCTTTCTTTGTAAATGAATTTATGACTAGCTTGCCTCTTCCAAAGTTGGAAGAGGCTATATATAG